>VXAK01017855.1:364445-437928 GCA_013399435.1 Arenaria interpres
CACAGACACTGTATTGACTGGAAAAAGCCAGAATGGGAAAGAGGAGAGAAAGAAACAGCAGTAGTACCACTTCAACTTTTTAGCTATAGCCTCCCACCTCTGCTATCAGTAAATCCATACAAGTAAATCACAACATATTCAATACTCAATGTAAACATAGATTTTGATTGGTTACTAAAATCTCTGCTCCCAGGGCTATTCATAAGTACATTGAAAACGTACATACAAGAGTAAGAGGGACATTGCCTCTGTATCTTCGTTACCCCCAGGAAAAAATAAATAAGAACAAAACAAACTGAAGCTGGAGGCAGGGGTAAGGAGATTGTTCTTTAGATTATTTCCATCCATTCTCCAATATCTCTTTTTTACTCCACAAAACAGTGCAAATATTGCTCCAAGAAATATTAATATTTACATTATGCCTACTTCTGGAGCATCTCTCCCCATTTAGTTTTGCAAAATAAAAAGTGAAATCCAGTTGATTGGGATTGATTGGTATGCACAAGATAGCATACAGGTATGTGGATTTTTTCACAGAATTCATTCCCTCTAGGAGGCAGGTTATATCTCAACTTGAAACACCATGAAGTTTTTCCCTGAAATCTCTTCTTTCTCCCACCTTCCAGTGACAGTAAGAAATCACCAAGAAATGCTGTTCTTTGTTATGCTTCAGAGATATTATTAAATTACTGTGAAACAAATACATCTCTGCTATGTACTTGATCTGCTTTTTCTAGTTTTAATCTACAATGCCTTTGTCTAACCAAATTAAATACTTCACAATCCTAGCATTACATGTACAAGCTTATTTCCCTCATATTTGTTTTCCATTTTATGATGCTTTAATTGTTCACAAGTAATAACATAGTTGATTAATTTTTATATTTGAGCTGCAATTATGCTTTGAAATCTAATTTGTACGAACTGGGGTTGTACTTTATTACAAATACCACAGACTTCTAAATTACAAAACAAATTATCCCCTTGTCCCTTCTCCTCCGCTGCCATCCCCCCCACACCATCTCTGAAGCATTTAAAGAACACTACCTCAAACTGATGTTTCTGATGCACAGAAGTATGGACCCAAACCTGTCTTAATTTCCTTCTGAGATGATAAAATACAATCACTGGCTGTGGCTCAAACAGAGCTTTAATTACGATTTAGCAACAGCTGATGCTTTTACATACCAGAAAGTGTAATTCTGTTTCTGGAGTGGCTACCTAAGACTAAGTACTTGCACTTAACTTTGTGCAAGCTTGAATCAAAGAAGTCAAGTTTAACAAATATTTTTGCCCAATTTTACAGCAATATAATTTCCCTATCCTTTCAAGATTTTGGACATTCTGATGTACAAGAAAAAGGAATAAACGGGCACAACTGGCACTTCTCTTTTTCTCCCCATTTAAATTTAAAGGGCTTTCTTCCAAAGCTCTCAGTTCGGTACTTTAAAAGCATGCTCTTTCAGTGAAGCCTCACAGTGACTGTAAATTCTCATTAGGCAAAACCAGACATCAAGGTTAACCATGGGATTTAACATGGCCTTCCCAATTGCTGCAGTATGCTACAAGAATTGATGATTGAAATAGAAATTTAACAACCACTATACAAAACAAGTGCGTATGAACTAACTTTACACATAGACCATCATAAAAATGACTTTTTTGAAATGAGGAAGAAGACCAGACAGTAAGACCACGGTGGTTTTTTTGTCCCAAGAAAAGGAGTGAGGCATTTTCCACATGCCCAACTGTAACCCTGACTCAGAAAGACATCACATCTGAATGGCTTTGTACTGTCATCCCAGCAGATGATGGGTGTGCTTTATAGGCTTTAGGCAGCTGCCATGTAGGATAATGGAAAACATCATATTTTTATTAGAATACCGAACTCTATAAGTGACTAATGCTACAATTTAGAACAGCAGCTTTTCAGATGTGAATCTCCAGATAAAATAATTGCTGTTCAATTGCCTAAGCCTGTTCCAGTGTCTCAGCTTCCTAGAACCTCTTAACCATCTCTGCCTGCGTTGCCTTCAGTAAATATCCTTTTCAAGGAACCAGGTAAGATTTTATTTTCTTCAACTATATCTCCTTTTAGACTTGCTCCAGAGGTTAAGTAGTCTTGATATGTATGGAATCATTCCCATTTAATCACACAATAAATATCTCAGCACAAAACTCAAATTCAAATAAATGTCCTATCTAGTCATGACTGTGTCTTATGGTTCATGGCTCTAATTACAATGTATATGCCAAGAATATTTTGCAATGATTACTCAAAGCCATTAGCTTAGAGGAGTTCTTAGTTGCTGAGTGTTAGGCTACCACCTTGGGATTCAGTCGATATTAGTGGTCTGACTCATACTTCTTAGTAATTTAAATAAAGCAGAAACTTCTAGACACTACAGTATACAGGAGATAAAATTTCTATTCCATGACCAAATGTACCTTAAGCACCTGCCTTTATGTATCTATCCAGGTGGCAACTGGCATATTTTCAAACTTTATCTCTAATTACTGCAAATTTCTCACACAAACGATAAGCAAGTAAGATGATTAAAGTTCCCACTATTGCAGATATGTCCAGCATATATATGATAATCCACAGAGAACAAAAAGAAAGTTCTATGGGAATGCACAGATTTAAATTTTATTTAGCAATAAAAGAACAGTCTCAGGCCTGATACAGTGAATTGATAATCTTACTCTGAAGGTATTCTTATTAGAGTTATGGCCCAGACCAGAATGATATTATGGTATCATAACAGTATATAAATTTAGGGATGTGAATGGAACAAATGACTTTTTCTTCAGGCTAAGCCAGAGACATTTTCAAAATGTAACTGTTTTGGTGACAATGTTTTTATTATAATGACTTCAGGTCTAGTTAAGAAATTGTAGACATTGCTGCTGTTGCTTTGATCATAGTCTCTGCCAATGTAATTACTATTTTGACTCCAAAAGTTCTATATGAATTTTCACCATTTGGAGCTCAAACACATCCCTCTTTAGCAAAACTCTATTACCCCTACACATTTTTATTTCCTACTTTTTATTAAGATTAGCTACACAATGAGACAATGCACGAGTCTTATTTTGAAACTACAACAATTATCTCAACTTGGAAATGCCATGGTGTTCTTGATCCTCCATGCTCTAAGTGACCTCAATGAGCACCTTGCTTAACATCCCATCCCACTATCTTTTCATGAAATGCCACTAATACGTTAAGGGCAATGATTGAAACACTTATGGCCAATTGCCTATTCGAAACCAAGTCTCATCCCAGTGGGAAAAGGGAGCTTTCCAAACAATGACCATATTTGCAAAGGATTGGAGCTTTCTTGGCAGGGCTAAAGATAAAATCTACATAAGACCTTTCCTCTATAGGACAATTGCCATCATTCATCTGCTTCCTGCATGATTCACCACCACACAGGAGAAGACAGGACTTGAACTACAAAATATTGAAAATATTAAGTGCTGTAATTACAATTAGTTAGTAGCTCTCAAAAAACAGCTTATACAACATTTGCAAATAAAGATCATATTAAGCTGTACAGAACTTAATCCTTTGGTTGCAAACAATTGCCTAAGATGTAGATTTTTTTCCTGTCAATCTTTCCTATAAATTGCTGGTTGCTGTGACTGAGAAGGAATGTGAGAACGGATGATGCTCCCATTCTGTAACCAGATACAAAGTTCCTTCCATATTCACTTTGCAGTGCACTTATAATTCCTTCGCACAACTGCTATTTATTTTATAATTGTTTGTACAAAATCATTCTCATTATGGCAGTGGCCAGACACAGAGAAAAAAGTAGAAACCTCAGAGTCTGGTTTATTGTTTTGTTTTTCCTCAAAGCAAGTAGAAAGAGGCTACCGACTGAGCAGCCTAGACAATGTCAGGTAGGAGTTTCAGCTACTTAGGGTTAGAGAATAGCAGATAATAGAAGAAGTGTATTATTTATTATTTTTATTTATCCAATTATATTTATCCCATTTTCTGAACCTTTTCCCATTTTAGAGAAAATGTGACTACAGCAAAAGAACTCATTTTCCCATTACGTGCAAAAAGCAATACAGGATGTACAAGCAGACCATGGAACTGCTACAGCCATGGGCTACAGTTGGTTTTTTTCCCCTCTGTTTTATTGCAGAGGGACAGGGAATCAGAATCATGGAAAATGGGGTTTTAAATCAAATGTAACAGCTTAGCAGTGCCTTTTAAACAGAGCGTTAATTGCTTGTTTGTTGCCCTGATTATGTTTTGGGTATTTATTAATTCATTCCACAGTGATAGCCAGAGTTACATATTTTTAATATACTCTTCTTGCCAGTACAAAGATTAAAGATTCAAAAATTTAGAAGAAAATATTTTTCAAAGAAAGGTTTACTTTTTTCACCAAAAAAACACTTTTGTTTTATTAAGCCTAACTATTTCAAAGGAAACCAACATCTATTACTAAGATACATTCCATTCATCCCATGTTTCTTCAGAAGAATTTTATATATTCTAGTTAACTACAAGCATATCGAACAAGAAAACCCACCTGTTCACTAGAGTCTTAAAGCAAATCAAACAACCTACTGTACTTCGGAAATTACCTTCCCAAACACACCTACTGTGATTTCCAGCCTTTGCAGGTGGCTTGTCACACAAAAGGTAGGTTATGCTCCTCCCCAGTAACACCTGCATTTCCCCTGTCTATTGAGAAACAGACAGCACTTATGACTAGTTTCCACAGGTGTGAGGAGACAGCACGCCAAAATTTCCTATCAAGTGAGACACATTAATGTGTTTTAGCCATTCTTAAACCTACACAGAGAAAGAGCTTCACATCCACCAGCAAAGGACTAAAATGTAGGGAGACTGCAAGGTCCTGCGAGGAGCACAAGTGGCAGGGAGGATGGAAGGCTGAGCTCCTCAAGGGTGCTGGGAATGGACGTGGTGTGAAGAAGCAGAGGAAGCACCCAGTGAAGGAGATGGGTGGGAGGTGGACCCATGCATGCACTCCCCACCAGTCTGGCCTGAACCTTCAGGAGACTCAGGTCTGTCTGGTTCCCTAAGGAGGACTTACAGTACCCACGTGTATCGAGCAATTCTGAGAAGTATTTGATTCCTACTAGTCCAGGAAGCGATTTTAATGGTGCATTTGACCACTGACAGCATAAGCATATTGCTTATATTGACTCAATTTCAAAGTGCCTGCTTTAAAGAGATGGATATAAATTCTACCTCCTTTACATCTCATCTACCACTAAAATGCTCTGGTGTAAAGTTTACTGTGTTCAGCTAATGTGTCTTGTCTTGTTTCTCAGCTGAGCTGGAACCACAGCTTTCAAACCAATGTCATTCCAGAGCAACACTGGGCATTCCCTCTTCTCTCCGTATTACCCAAAGAGTGACATACACTTTCATAGTGCATCGTTGCAATTACCCAGAAAACTGAAACAGTTCAATCATCATTTATCAGGTTGTCCAAACAAGTCTGAAAAGTGTTCATTTTTCACATTACCGAAACATGCCTTCTTGAATGAGCTGTCAAAGCAGACACAAATCTTGCAGTGGGGCACCACAGCCTGACAAACTGGCTGCATTAGAGACCACACTTCATGTCACCACTAAAGAGCACCAATAATTACAGAGGTAAAACACCACCACTGTTGCTCTGAGGCGAAAAAAAAAGTCTTCCCTGAGATTTATGAAAATACCAAGAAAAAAAAAATAGAGGGAAACAGAGAAAAAGGAAAAGAAAATCTGCAACTGAGATAAGTGAAGAGTAATATGTAACCTGCTTGGTTTGAGCTCCTTTTGAAAGAAATTAGGCAAGGCTGCAAGGTTTACCGATGTCTTCAGATCTAACAATTACATAATTACAACTTGAATTTCACAGAGAGGAAAAAAGCTCCTAAATTTTGAAATATACTTACTGCAGTGAGTAAATATGGGATTTATGTGCACCAGAACCTTCCTAGATGCCAAAGTGAGTATCTGTACTAAACAGCACAGCACAGAATAGCATTAAAGCTATAATTCTCCCACTTACCACCCTGTTTCCCATCAGTAAGCACACAGCTAGTCAGTTACTATGACTCCAAGGAGCCTTCTCATGTATTTGAAGTTGAACTCATGCATAACCATCTTGCTCAGGTAAGTAACAGTTGCAAGGTACAAGTTAAACAGCTTTGGCACAGACAGAATATTGAAAAGACTCACTACGTAGGCCCATTCATGTATTTATCAGAAGAAAAATCTGACTGGATTCCCGGAAGTCTGAAGAACTGCCACAGGAGCTGTAGTATTTACCTATGATCTTCATCTGGAAATCACCCCTAAGCTCAAGAAAATATTTCTGAGGTGGCAAACAGTTGGAAAATTACTGTGTCTGCTTCATGACATAACAGGATCTGTAGCCCTAAAACCAATTTAACATAAATAATATATGTTATTAAAAATAATCAAAACCTGAAATATGACAGCAGTTGAAGTGCAAATGCACAAACCAGCTTTAAATTAGCCAGCTCAGAGGGTTACGTGTTGCCTTCGCTATTTTGAACTGCAGGTCAGTCATATCCAAAGATACCAACCAAATGAAGTACATAAGCACCTGTTTAACTTTAAATCTCATAAATTGAAAATTATGTACCTGAATTTCACTACACCTTTTTCAAGCACTAGGAGCACATCAATGGTTTTCTGTGTTTACATATGAAGAGCGCACAGCAGCAGAGCACTGATCAGAGACACATGTGTCTGAGAAACTTATTTTTCCTCACTGCCCCTTGTAGTGTGAGCTTTCAGCTGATAGTTTGGCCGCAGGAGCTGAAGCTAAGTTGTTTCAAAGGTTAACATCAGTTAACAGTTACCTGGCCATGCCTCTTTCCCATGCTCTCTCTTAAGAACCTGAAATAAAAGGGAGGACTCATCATGTCACGGGCTCTGTCCAGGCAACTGATATATTTGTATTTGAATTCAGATAGGAAGGACTAAAATTAAGGCTATGCAAACAGAATGCACCATTCAAATTGTTTTAGCATCTGGGCACCTTTGAGAGCAACTGACTGATTTATCACTAAAGCAACACAAAGAGGCCTCGATAAAAACCTCATACTGTCTTAACAGTTCAAGTTAAGTCTTGTATTTCTGCAAAATATAACAAAGTTAATGCAACATCCTAGACCAAATGGAGGGCACAAAGGAAAAAGTAAGGTAGAGCTCACATTTCTTGCTTTTCACCCTGACCTCACATTGACATTCAGACCGTGTATCTCTCTACATCACAGTTTGTTGTGGAGTAGAAGGACAGAAGCTACAAAGGGGTGCTCTTGCCCGCTGAGAACTGAAAGGCCAAATGCAGAAAACAACAAGTCTTGTGCCTCATTCTCCTATAAAAAAAACAGAGAAGTTCCTCTGTTCCAAAATGCGTATTTACAGAAGAGCAGTGAACCCCTTTCGTACTCTAACAGCCTTCAATGCAACACAGAATAATGGCCAAAGCCCCTAGCAAGGACTTCATCTTCGTCCTGAAGGTGCTACAGCTCCACCAAACAGGTTGCTTCACGCTTCTTCTGATGGCAACGTCACTTCCAGGCTGCTAAAGATATAATATTTGCATGACCAGAGCCTTTCTGCTTATTTTGCGGGTATCACATTACTCATCCAAGTGCATTCCTCCTTAATGACTAAGGTAGAGAATTTGCCCAGTGCACAAGATGCACAAAAGTTAGCAAGCATCTAAATATCACTAAGGAATTCCTTTCTGAGGAAATGTTTTGAGCTTCCAAGAAAAAACACTGAGGAAAAAAAAAATAGCCTTTTATTCCTCCAATAACATCTAATCACTGATGCTTCAAAAAATCATTAAGCTTTGCTGCTACCACTTCTGGCACCATTCTTTGCTGCTTACAGTAAAATTACATTAAGCAAATACAGTACATTATTTAAAGGCACTAAACAGTTTATTTCTAAGACAAAATACCATCATTAGTCAAATATTATACAACTCATACTAAAAGCTTTTTTCCCCACCTAGGCTTCACAGCTTCTTCTGTCCTGAAGGTCTTCCATATAATTCCACTGTGTATTACAATATAGTTATTTTTAGTTATTCGTAACTGTTTAACATCTTCTTACCATTAATATGTATTTTCTCTGGTTTGGATTACACATTGCTTCCTTATGTAGTTTTAGAAAGCATTGGTTATTCTAAACATACTCTATCCAAGGCCCTGAAGGCAGCAGCTTCTCTTTACAAGACCTCAATGGCTTGCCACTGCTCAGCCCTATGTGATACAATTTTGGGACATACAAGTCAAAACTATTCTGGTACACAAAGATAAGCATAAAAATCAAGGCATCAATATTCTTTCCAGTAGAGGTAATTACAAATACCAGTAATTATAATTCACCTATGCAGAACAGTCCATACATGGATTCTGCACTCAAGCCAAAGGAATTCAACATGTCCCAAGGGCTTCCTCTTGCTTGATGTTTACATTGGAGAGAGATGACACTGGGATATTTAGACATGGGAACTAGGATCTGTTTTGCTTCCATGGGTATGGGGAAAATTATCTGCATGTAGAAAGCACAGAGTGAAATGAGAGAAGTGCTGCAGTATGGCGATGCTTCACAATGACTGAGATTTTCGTGAAGCCATATNTTCCCCCCCCCCCCCCCCAATTACTTTGAAAGCTTCTACAACAGTTACTGAATTCCTATTCTAACAACATGCAGAAGTTCTCCAGAAAGATGCTTCTGTTTCATTTCCAATATACTTGTAACAAATGTTGGTTTAAAGAGATACTAATACAATGATGCTGTTTCACATGAAGAAGTTCAAATATATTTAATCTGTCTAAGCACAAGCTCGTTTCTATTTGAAAGAGTTCCAGAGCCACAAATCATATTTTTAGATGTGAAAACTGGAAGAGTAGCAGAGGTTAGAGAATGTTTCTGATACCTTTGAGTGCATAAGACAAGCATGATTTAAGTCTATGTACTTAGGATATATCACTAGTGAGGCTGTAAAGAAAAAAAAATTTAAAAACCAAGCCCACCAGAAAGCACATTGATATACTTGCTAATTCCACTTAGGCAAAGGAAAAAAATATAGGATGTGGCATCATTCATCTCTCAAGCACATGCTAAACACACATACAGGAGTTTCCTTAAATTCATGAGGAATTATGAAATCCTGAAACTGTTGATAGTGGAGAAAAAAGCCAATCAAACAACAGTGCAGGCTTGCCTTTTAGTGGAGAGAAGGCAAAAATGTACTATGCTGTTTGAACCAACCATAAAAATTATTCTGGATTTCAATACAGTATTTTGCAGCCCATTGCCTTTCCAATCCCTTAGTATTCAGAGCACCATATGACTGAAACACTAAAACAATTAAATGCTAACAGTATTGCAAACATTTAAGTCACTGCAATAATACCTAGATGATAGACAATATACTGCGTTAAATTTTTAGGTACAGGTTGACTAGAATGAAACGGGTTTATCACCAGATTAAAAAAAGACACCACAGTCATCCACAGACTTAAACCATATTTCTGTACCAAGATCACATCCCAACTAATCTAATCTAATCCACTAGTAGTGTTTTGGTTTGTTGGGTTTTTGTTTTTTGTTTTTGTTTGGTTTTTTTTAGGGAGAGCAGGGGACATGTTTTCATTTTCTTACAGTCCCGCAAGCTGGGACTTCATAGACAAGTTCAAAGCTAAATCTGTATATACCCAGAGAAGCAGAAAACGGAACATAAATGGCAAGGACCAATAATGACCTCCTATCACCCATTGTCATGTTTTCAATTACCTTCCACACTTCAAAATGCACAGACCCCAAGTTTGTGTTGTGATAAAGCATTACCATTATGCATGGCAAAGAATAAAGAATTTCTTTAAAATAAAGAATACTTTTAATAAATAAATAACTTCTTTATTTTTATGGAAGAAGTTCATTCCATTCTCCAAGGACTCAATTGTCAAGAAACAACCATCCTGCCTGGATGGCTGCAAGGTAAATGTTGCTATGCATGCTGTGGTTATGATTCTCATCTAATGCAAGATATCAAATTATGGTCTATTTAATTAAATAAAATTTCCTTGGAAGACCACTACCATACTTTTGAAGAATCATCTCTCATATCACAGCAGTAAAGCAGACACTGAAAAATACTGAAATATCTCCAATAAGCAGAGCATTTAGGAATTATGTTCTTAAATCAACTACTGACTAGAAAAACTGTGCAAGAATGAAAGGACTACATAAACCAAAAGAATCGCCTTATTAAGCCTGTTAAAAAGTCAATTTCTCAGAGTATAAATGCCCATTCCTTCTGTATACCTCATTACCAAAAGCCTTGGAAAAAAAGGTTGGCTAATGAACAAGAGAAGCAGCCTAGCCTCAGGCCGATTTCCACTTTTGGAAAAATCCTATGTAAGCCCTGATGAAACAGAAAGGAGGTGTACATACATATCCACAAGAAAGAATCTGGCCTGATGTTTAAATTGAACTTGTAAAAGATCATATTATTTGAATAACTCACTGTTTAGACACATCAGGCATTATTGTCTGTTCCTTCTTCCTTGTATCCACTGCCGGCTCTACAGGGCTAAGTACTACAGCAGCACACGAGACTATCGACTGGTATGAGTCCTCCCGGCAAACTGCAAAAATAAAAAAATCTCATTGTTAAAAAGCGAACTGTTTGTACTTTAAATGTTCAAAATAAAATAACAAAAAAACCCCAAACAATCAAATCATACTATGGCAAACAAAAATGCAAATGATTAATCAGATTTCACTGTGGTCACCTGCAATGAAAACATCATTGTTTTTCACATTTCCTAAAGTGCTTGCTTGGCACGTTTTTGCCATAGACAAATAATCATTCACTAAGTTTGACCTAACACGAGATCTGATGCAAGTCTGCTCTAGCTCATTGGTATGTCTGAGTCCTAAAAGGACTCATAGTTCCATAAATGACATCAGAATACAATGCACTTCTTTTTCCTTTTTCATAACAAACTGAAAAGGAGAGTGGAAATTATGGATTGTTTTCAGGCAAACCTCCCACCTTCAAAAATTTCAGACTTCGTAAGAAAATACATTTGAGAAAACCTGATTAGTGATTTGTCTTCAACCATTACGTCTCATTTTAATCCATAAAGATATCTAATATATTGATTCATGCTTTCCGTTATATATTACTGTGCTGGATGATATGACTTAGATGATGTTTAGAGCTAAAAGAATGATCATGTATTTCAGCTGAGCATCTGGCTCAATTAGCAGTAATAAATGAATACTCAAAAGTTCCTGACCTCCAAACAGACAACTATATTTGTTAAAAGTTACACATATTCTAAATTCTTAATTGCAAAAGTCATAGTAATTTAACACTTAGCAGTCACCACTCCTACTGACTTTGGAGGTATAGATTTCCTTTCAAGCCAGGGTGTCCCTTTATGAGTCAAATAAAAGCGCTAGAATTAAGTGTTGGTTGCATAGAACAAAGCACAGCAGCTTCTTCTATTACACGTTTATGTTACTATTATATATCATACATAAACCAGAAGAAATGTGTTTATCTATCTTTTAAGTAGAAAGTCACACAGTATTTTATATGTATAACATACAGAACTATTTCACAGAGTATACACATGCCAATAACATAGCCTGTAAAACAAGGATGACTGCTACAAAATCTCAGCAATTCAAAGCCAGGAAGAACCTATTTTACAAGTACATACACTCATACAAGATTATGACAGCTGGGAATATTGAACTGTGACATTTATCAATGGAAAACTTGTTTCTGAAGACTTATCTTCCATCCTCCACAATGCCACCTCCTTATTGCTCACAGACAACGCACCTTTTGTATAGCCTATGCTCCTCTTATGGGAGGAGTAAAACTTAATCCATATTGCCTTGACTGGGTCACAAACAACTAACTGTGGTGTTTTACCCTGAGCACTCAAATTACATACAGCATGAATTCAGCACACATAAGCAAGATACACTGCGTGCCCAAAGAACACCGTGGAGTAATAACTGGTGTTTTAATGCAGCTAGAGAGTAGATTTTAAGCAACAGGTCAGAACAGGGTTGGATATTTCTACAAAGGTCAGAAAAGTGTAAAGGTCTCTCTGTTTTCAGAGCAATTCTGAGCCATCCAGCAAGCAGCACAAATGGCCAGAGCACGGGCGAATTCTGACAGGAAGAAAATCTTTTTTGTGAAGTAGATGTAATTACATTGAAGTTATGCACTCTTGATGTTCTCCAGCATTCCTTATGCTTGTATTTTTAAATATTAATCTGTGCTTTGTGCTAAGTGACTAAGACACATAAGATGACCAGTACTGAAACCTTACCTTTATTTTTCTTTGGGACCAGTGCTACTCAAAACTTTGTCACTACCATAGACACCCATTTCCAAAACATGATCATACCCAAAGAGAACTTGCTAGACTGCCTACAAGTGTGCAAGTAGGATATGTGTTATAGCTTCATGCTTAACAAGCTAAGGAGGGAACTCATGCAATATACGTTGAACTAGAGAGACTACATAAGAAAAAAAAAGAATTTTACGTTATTTTAATCCTACTATACTATGTGCAACCAGCAGACCATCTACTAGGAAGATGCTATTTGGTAGGCACTGAGTAATGTACAAAACAGTATCTTCTCATTGCAACCAGTGACTGAATATGTGCAAATAAGAACATTTATGTCTATTTGCCTCTTGATTTACAGTCAAAGGATTGTAAAAAGATAGGTTTGTCAAAGGACAACATTGATATTAAGTACCTGAATTTTAACCTGAAATGCTAATAAAAAAGAGCGAGTAAAGGATGAAGCAAATATGCATTTTTCTTAGAAGACCTGTGGTACCACAAAATAACACTTTATCTAGTTATTACTTTATAACTTGTAAAATATCTAGTGACTATGAAAGCATCACAGAGTAGGATTTTCCCTGGATCAGCCACTGTCTATCAGGGGAGTTACAAAGAAAGATAAAATAGGAAATCACAAATAACAAAGAAGATACTGCCAGTCTTCTACCTTTTACAGAAATTTCATGAATGCATAAAACTGTGAAATTTCTTTTGTTTAATAATTACTGCTATGTAGGAGTTGTATAGTCCAATAATTTACAGCTGTAGACAAACCCAGTAGTCATCCAATGATCTCAGCTCATGAAATTTGTTATTCTCCCATTCTATACAGCGATGCGCTTTGGTCTGGCGTTTGAAAACCACTGCAGTTCCTCCTTTTTATCTCAAGTCCCTGTGCACACAGTCATAAGTCATTATGGGACAGCATAATTAACCAAAATGTCACGAAATAGCGACAGCACAGCAGCAAGTCATTTTCACCTACTGGAGTGTATTCTCTTATTATCTGTTCATAACTTGCATTACAATAATGAGAATGTGCTTCAATGTGGACTCTCAACTTCAACATTGATGGGGATGGGCACTGTTTTACCTAAGGAGACTGCTTTCATTTTATACTTGAAAGTTCTCTTAAGTGTAGCTTCTTTTTTACCCCTTCATTTTTTATGTACAAGTGACTTACATTACCCCCCCAAAGTCCATCAGTGATGTCCACATATCGTAGGCCTGATGAGTCCAAATCTCTTCGATCCTCAAAGTATTACGAACCTCAGAATACCACACAATTACACTAAGGGATTACCACTTTTAACCATAAATCCTCTCACATGTCCAAGTTGCACTTTCACAGCCAGCAAGAACTTTACAAATTCACTCTCTGCTCATCCAGCCCAGACATCAACAGCTTGCCTATGGAGATCTTAGAGGAGAGAGCATTGAAAGCCTTACTGAAGTCACGGTACACAATATCCACTGCCCTAATAAGGAAACCAAAAAAGAAGATTTTCCCATCTATCTGTTATGCACACAAATATTAAGTACATACTGTAAGGCAGAGGTTCATTCTTTATACCTCCAGAACTGTGGAAAAAAACTGTACAAGGAATCACATTGAGAGAAACAATCAGCTAATTTTTTACTACCTGGGGTAGTAAAAATTCGTTGAGGTTTAATAGACTAATATCTACTATCTCAGAATATGTTATAGACTGAATACCTTCTGAAAAAATAAGTAATTTGCATGCAAGATGGTATTTTTCAGTACCATTGCATCTCCTTTATTCACAATTCAACAATTACGTGAACCGGCTAATAATTGTAGTTAAAAAATACAATCGGAGGAATACCTTTACTATGTCTTATCATTAAAGAAATAGATTTTTCCGAGTGAAATAAAAGAACCTGTGTACCAACTACAAGTCATATAAAGAACAGCTACAGAAAAAGAAAGCAAACAGTTTAACTTCGTACATTACTATTATAAAAGATCTGTACTGCTTTTGAAGTTGCATAATTTCTCCCAAGATTCTCCAATTTATACTTGAACGATGCATACAGTTTGTTTTCTTCGATTGCCAAGTGTTTTAAAAGTATCCCGTATATTTATCACTAGGAGTGCTGGCTTGGATTTCCCAAAGTTGGTTTAAGCAGTTCCAGACCATTATTCACTATCAAAACAGATCTCTACGACTGGAGAAGAAAAATGTTAGCTTTTTTTTTCCCTTTGCTGTTTCTTTCAAGAACAATAAGGTTGACTAATTAAATAGGTTTCTTCTACTCTGAACCAACCAGTGAACAATTTTAAATTCCCTAAATAGTAGGACAGTTGGAAGCCTTCAACAGCTACTGAATATAATGTATCTCTCTGGAGAATAAAAAGATTTTTTAAGCTCTAGAGGTGTTATTTACAGCATCTATTTCAAACACTGTTAATTGTAGGCTTTTTTTTTTCACTTCTTTTTTTTTTTTTTAAATAGAGGAGAGAGAAAATCTGTTTTTTATCCCTCACTATCAAAAGAAAAGAAGTCTCCCTTGACATAGGATGCAAGTGATGGTTAGACAAAATTAGCAGCACATAGTACCTGCTTAGGGAAAACAGAAGGGAAATGTTCATATGCAGTGTGCAATGAAGCATAAGGGATTCATGACACAGGGAGACAAAAACAATGAAGTGTTTCTGGATTTAAAAAAGCTGGGCACTTATTCTGACAATTCAAAGTATTTACATTTGTGCCTGTAAAGTTTAAAATAATCAGCTCTCATCATTAAAAAGACAGATTAAGTCTGAAAACAACTGCTGTTTTATACCAAAAAACCTTCTGCTTTGGTAAAAATCTAGGCAACCATCCAGGAGCATGGAAGGTGCTAAGTACTTTCCCCTGAAATATCTATCAACTGCCACTGTAGGGGACGGGACTGAAACAATGTCTGGATCCAAGGAAGAGCTGCAAGATATGCAACCCATAGGCAGGTTCTTCAAATAAGGCAAACACTGGAGGTTGAAGAACTGTTACATGTGAGACGGAGGTTTTCTTTAAAAAAAAAAAAAGGCAACATAAAAAGCAACCAACTAACAAGGAATAGAGGATCTACTCTAAACTTCTTCAGTAGAGTAGTCTAATTTTGAGGACAAGTGAAGAAATGAGGGAAGAAAAAGGAACATTTAAAACAGGTAACCCAAGCTATTTCTCCAGGAAAGATGTTGACACTAGAAATAGTTTATAAGAGAGGATCTTGAAATCTGGTCTTTTAATTCTGGTATCTCCAGTAAGAACTGCAGTTAATCACCGTGCTTATTCCCTCCTCACCACACAGATATGTCCTCTCATATTCTTCGTCCATTCAGTGAGCTAAATAAATAACCACTGTTAGATTCATCTCTTTGTCAACTCCGAACATCACCTGCATGAAACACTTCAGCGAAACCAAGTGTATGATTTCAGTTCCATACCCTCTTTCTCCACTCAAGACACACAACAAAATGTTTTAATACTTTAATATGTGTTTAATATGTTTAATAGCAATTAAACCCTAACACACAAGGAGACTTTCAGTGTTTTTAAAGCAACACAAAAGGGCAAGGTACTTTGGGTGAAAGACATTTTTGCCCATCTACTTAAAAAAAGCCTAATATTAAAAATGAAAAATAATTTTAAAAAGCATCTAATTTTCCTGCTGCTTGATTCTAGATGGTCTCTGGGGAAAAAAAGGAGACTAAATGGATCTTTATTTTATTATTAGTTCAACAGTTCTTGTAGGGCCTCTTGTGCCTTAGAAACAGCTACATTTCACAGTATTGGCCAAATGAATACTTAAGAGAATGAGACTATACACTTACAGTCCCCAAAGGCATTGCTGTAATAATTCTGCAATAAAACCACAGGCCCAATTCTTAAACACAGCATAGTCACAATAAGAAATTTTGCAATAGCAACAATTAGAGGCCCATTACAGGCAAATGAATTAGTTTCTATCAGGTTCTTATGTTTCCTGGCTCTTTTGTAGTATTCATGAAGGCTGCACACACATATCTGCTTTCTACCCTATCTGTGCTACCCACACTGGCACCCAACAGTGAAGGGTACGCAACATGGCGTTAAGCAGGAGCAAGGGAATTCTAACACACCAGCAGTTCTGTAGTGATTATCTGCACCCTTGCTTTTCTATCCTAAGTTTGCTTGTTGTTACAAGTCACCATGATAATATAGCAGCAGCCACATGTGAAATTTGGGCCTACTGACTCGCACTTTATGTATAAGAAACAGTGAATGCTGCTTCTTTTAATGTTAATGCTTAATAAAATGCTGCCATTGGTGTTGATACTGAATGGAAGGGTATGCCCTGGTTACCTGAGATGGCAAGTGACAGAAACACATTCATTCATCAACACACTCATAAAATTACCACCTAGATAATGATGACATGCGTGGCCCACTTCCCACACATTTTCTGTTAAGTATAACCAAAAAGACTGTAGTTTCACCTCCAGGACAAGGTAGCACCTTGACTCCTGTTCAGAGTCTTCTCAAGCATCCTCCCCCAGTTTACAAGGACTTGCAGACTTGGTCAACCAAAGGGATTGTGTCAGTATTTACTAATCCCTCATGGATTTTGTAAATTTTTTCAGTTACTTCTGCACTTGCACAAACTTGTAGCATCCACATCCTGTAGAGTTCAAAGCTGAACTATAGGTTATGCGAAGAAATATTACTATTAGCCCAATTTAAACTTGCCGCCAACTAGCTTCACTTGAGTCCCCCAATTTTAGTATTGGAAAAGACAATGCACAATTGGATTCTGATTCCAATCAGGATTTTACAGACTTCTTCTGGATACTTTGTCAGTTCTCTCTCTTACAGGCTGCGGAATCTGTGCTTGCTCCTGTACAGAACCTGTTCCACATCTCTGGCCACCCTGATGACCTCTCTACAAACAACCAATCCTTCTTGCAGTTCCCGCAATGATGGATCACTGTAGCAACACCAGGAGAAACTATAACTGCGTTCACAGAAAATTTAGTAGGTTAGTTTTTCAGCTGTAACTACTGTGCCCCTAAAACATTATTTATGCTTCAGGTTGTGTCTAAAATACTTCCTTATTCACACTGAACTACTTCAAGCAAATATTGTTCCAAGTAGCCTACACAGGAATTGGGAAGTAAAAAAAAATTCAAACAAAAAACTTTAAAAATAAAAGCATATATCCAGCAGGTAGGTATTGTTTCTCAATATCAAAAAGAATTTTTTTAGTGTTAACGTCAGGACTTTTAAAATAACAACTAACTTTCATTAACTTTTTGCAACACTATCAGGGTGATGTCACAGGCTTGTATTTTTAGCACTGTAGTCTGTGACTTGTTTTGTGGCATGGACATGAAAAACAACCATGTGCATAAATGAGGGAAAGGCTGGGCTGAAAGACTAATGATCTGAGCTTCAACAACCATGTCTAATTCTGCCAAATTGCAGGAAGTCTCATAATTGAATGGTATGAACATCCATTGGAATAAAAAGTGGAGGCTTAGTCATTCTGTCTAGGATGCATGGTAATAACCACCATACGGTCCAAATAAATGCATCGGTTGATTCACATAGAGGCTTTGAAGATAACTGGTAAAATTCATTTACCATAGAAAACAGCCACAGGTAGGTTCTTGGGGCATGGGAGGCTCCCCCAGACCTCCTCTCCCAGTAGCATACCTACCATTCTTGGGCTTTATGCAAGCCTGAGCTCTCAGATCACCTGGTTCTCCTGATTTACCAAGGGAGCCACAAAGTGTGAGGCTGCCTGCAGGAGCTCGATGGGAAATGAGAAAGAACAACATCACAGTCCCAGGTGACGGAAGAAAACAGAACAGCCACCAAAACCTCCGCTTTCCCAGGAACAATGTAAAAGGTATTACTGAAAGTACCAATTTCAGATGGAAGCAAAAAGCCACCCCCTGGTAACAGCTATAAGGTGGCTGGAAAACCCTCATCTCTCCTCCTAAAGGACATGGAGGAAATCCCATCAGGGATTTAAGCAGCCACAAGAGCCAGCTGCCTCCTACTTCCCTTCCCAGCCAAGAGAAGAATATCAGTTTAGTTCTGTTTTTGATCACGTTTGGCTTTCTATTTAAGCAATGTGATGTCGTCAAGAAAAGGAGAGAAACAGGAGTGACTGTGACACTGGCATAATAAGAGGAGGAATATAAGAAGACCTGCAGGGCATTTCTGTAGGCACAATACAAGCCCCTGAAGGAATGACTACTCTAACAACAATATCCTTGACTGTCATTCACTGCAAGTAAAACTGTCAAAACTCAATAGCAAGCATTTTCAGGAGCATAGTCTCTTGGCTTCAACTATTATTCTTGGCCTAGCTGAAATAAAGACTGACAGGCAAGCAAGATTAATTTATTGTTGTTTGTATTGAATGGTTGTAGTAGCAAGAAATTAATTTAAACAATTAGTCCAAAGATAAACCTCCAAAAGCACAGTTCCCCAGGAGAAATTACTAAATAAAATCACAATGTCAGCTCTCCTCGCAGTTTCTAACAACAAAAGCTCACCAGGAAAATTATGTGAGGTATTTTTGTTTTGCAAGAGTGCGAGGGTATTTGGCTATCTATTATAATGGTATTGGCACCTGCTAGCAGGAGCATGAGGTATAGCTGCCAGTAGAGCTGTACGTCTTCTCAGTCGCAGAATGACAGCCTTTGTCAACCTCAGTGACAAGTAGCCCAGTGAGAAGTCCCTACAGCAGCACATTTGTCAGAGCTATTCCTGACTCATTCCTTCTTTCGCAGAAGTCACTCACATTAGAAATGTACACCAGACATTGAAACGATCAGGGGCTCCATAACAAAAATGCCCTCTCTGTTCCCAGAGAACACACCTTCCATATTTTTTATAAAATGCAAGCAGTATTTCACACCTCTGCCCTCTCTAAGGTGGGTTGGTTTTGCTTTTGTTTTTTTAACTTTTGAGGGAGTTTTGCTGTCATTGCTTCTGTTTAGTGATTAAACTTCCCCAAGTCTGGAACTTTGGTCTGTCTGGAGTGGTTACACACCTTTCTTGGGCTAAGGGGCAGCCTGGCCCCCACACTCATACAGGATCCTATGGGAAGCTAAATTCAACTCAAATGTTTCTGTGATCACTTAACAATGTCCCGTACAAGCATGCAGAAGCAAACAGCTGGCTACTACTGCAGCTGACTGCTCCAGTGTAACAGCAAAGCAGTGGAGAAACGAGGTAAGTGGGTAAAGGATCACGTCTTAGCACTACATTGTCCAGCAGTGAAGGACAGGCCAGCAGCATTATGATCATCTATTGATATACCTCTGGACTAAGAGTGGAAATGGAGAGACTTCAAGGAATAGCAGGTTAAATGCTGGCATGAGACAGAATACACCACACCTTCCTTCTTCGGGCATCTACGGCTAGGCACCAGCTAAACCTGCGTGTTAAGGAAGAGCACTTGTATGCTCGCAGGATTGGAAAGTGAAGGCTCTTTACTGGTATGTTGTGACAGCAAGCAAAAGATGGACTCCAGAAGACAAGCCAAATAAGAATTTTTGAGGCTGTTCATAGAGCGTTCGTGCAACACCAGGGAAATGGTGTTCAGAAGTTGGCTAGGTAACATGAAACGTGCATTGTGTTTGTGTGGCAAGGTTTCGGTAGTGGGGGAGGCTACAGGGGCAGCTTCTGTGAGAAGCTGCTAGAAGCCTCTCCTGTGTCCAACAGAGCCAATGCCAGCTGGCTCCAAGACAGACCTGCTGCTGGCCAAGGCTGAGCCCATCAGTGATGGTCGCAGTGCCTCTGTGATACCATATTTTGAGAAGGGGAAAAAACTGCTGCAAAATAGCAGCTGGTAGAGGGGTGTGAAAGTATGCAAGAGAAACAACTATGCAGACACCAATGTCAGTGAAGGAGATGGGGAAGTGACAGAGTGGCTTGGCAAGAACCTGGTGGCCAACCAAAGTCAACCCACCACAAAAGGTCAGTGGTAACTGTGGAAAGAGAATGGTATAAAGTCTCCTGCGCCAAGAAGAAAACTGGGAATCAGAATGTGACTGCATGTTTGTCATGCCTGCACTTCTGCCCATTTACACGGCTTGCAGATTTTGCTATGCTTTGTGTTTGGCACATATAATTTACTAGATTTCAAGGCTAAATGAAAGTATTGTGGTCATCTGATCTGACATGTGGTAAAGGTACATGCTGTGATTCTTCCAAAAGTTCAATATTATAGTCCTGATGCAAAAGTTGAAGAGTAGAGGTCAGTGATATGCCATCTTGCTAAGTGATTTGCTGAGTTCTTCCAATTAATGGTCAAAATAACAGCATAATTTTTCTAATTGATTTTCAGATAGCCAAACATTTATGCTGGAGATAAAGCATATGCCAAGCGAAATATATGCATCTAGCTGAAAAGCAATAAAACAATTGATCACTACACTGATGCCTTTTCACACTTCCTCTAAAAGTTTCAATATTTTAAAAAAAATCACTAAGGCTTGAAATCTAACCAAGTTTTGAGGCCAATGTATTTTACTTTAAAGCCAAATAAATTGAAATAAGAATAGATTATGCTTGGCAAAAAGGGTCAGGTCAAAATGACAGGCATGTCAAGCAAGCTTAGTGGTCTTGAAGAGCCATTAAAATGGATGATTCTAACAAAGAGTGTTTGAATGGAGAGCAATGCAGGACTATTCCCCTAGAAACAAAGAATGCACTGTCGCTACACCTGTGAGGTGGAGTTTTGGTTCACTGCAAACCAGCAACTCAATGTGCTGCCCCTGCAAAAATGTGATCGGAAGCCTTGGATGTACAAACCCGGAATCAGTGACTTTAAAGTCACTGAAGTCATGCTCAACTCCGTTACCATCTCATCTTCTCAAAAAGATGACTGAAGGGTGTGTTCATTATGCTGCATGTGATCCTGTATGGGAGGAAATCCCAGATGCTCCCACACAAGCAGAGAAAGGTATAACAGAAGTCAAACTCTAGTTTTAAGAGCAACTAAACTACTGGGGGGGGGGAATCAACCCAAACATAAAAATGGTGGTTGGCTGTCCTTAGACACGTTTAAAATGAAGACCAATACCTTTCTGAAAGATGTGTGTTAGTCAAATATATATGTTAAGGTTCATTACAAGCATAACTATGCAAAGTATAATCACTTTGCTATGTAGGAGACTAGACCTGATGAATTGTAGCCCCTTTCTAACTGTGAGAGTAACAAAAGTTGGTTGCTCAACATCACAATACAAGGGTGCAACTTAGATACTTCAGTTATCCTGATCTGTAAACCAGTGCTTTTAATTATACAGGTGGTCATGGGAAACCAAATCACATTAGCATTTATAAAGAAATTTTGGAGGCTGGTTTCCTTAAGAAAGTTATCTAAATCATTATCCTTTTCCTGTAATTTTCAAATCCAACAGTGACATTTACATTGCAGCCCCACACAGTTCAATGGAATGAAAGAAGAATCATCAGAAAATCAGATATAAAACTACATGGGTTTAATTTCTTCCAAAAATATTTTCCTCTGCATTGGTCATAACTGCATACTCTAAGCTCACTAAACATCATAAAACTTATCAAAGAGGAGTAATTCACGTTTCTATCATGAATCAAATGAAAACCTAACTTGCAAAGAAATTGAGTTGCTTCTCTTCTTGTTTCGTGTTACGCGAGAAGTTCTTCAGTGGTACAAACCTATGAACCAATGCAACACCTAAGCACAAACCACTACAAACTCATCAGGGTCTGTTCAGATTCTACCAGTCATAACAACTGCAAAGCAAAGAATGAATAAAAAAGTCACTTTTATTTTAGCAACCAACGATTTGGAGACTAGATAATAAGAAAATATACAATTGCATATTATCCTTCTACCTGGATTTAAGCACCCTTCCTCTGCTTTTGGCTCTAAAAAGGAAAGAGTGCCGTTTAGTGGTCAGGTAGATTTACTGCACCTTTTAAAATGAATGGAATGCTGTACACGGGCAATATTAGTAAGAGAACTGCAAATGCGAAGCGATGGCTCGGTTATTAATACTGTGGTTTTTACTTGTTGAAATACTGTAAAAGTTTTTTGGAGGGGAAGGATGATGTGTCATTTAAAGTATGATTTGGAACCTGAGCTGAATCTGCTTGTGCCTTATCTCCCCCAATAGCAAAGAACTACATGCCCTTGCTCTTGGGCTCCAACAGACAATAATTTAGGCTATAAACTTTCTGAATACAGAAGAGGATATAGGGAAATTCTGTAGGTGCTGGCAGGAAGATAACTCAAAAACCTGTTCCAGAGAGTAAGTCATTACGTTCTAAAACAGCAGAAGATGCAGAAGAAACCAGAGTAAAACACACGTTAAGGATTTTCACAGGATAACTCTTCAGATGAAGATAAAAAGTAAATGGCCAAATTCACCTAGAGCTTTCTTTGGATTCATCAGCCTCACAATTTCTGAACCCAAGGTGAACTGGTTAAATAGAAGCAAAAATATAAAAGCTCAATTCTCAAATTATACCATTTGTCAAAGCAGACGAAGGGTGTTCATGAATATGGAAAGCTGGTTGTGCATCTGTGAATCCAGCAGAATCTGGCCTAATGACTATTTAAATAGTGAGAACACATTCACAGCCCCACGTCCCATCTTCCCTTGGGAAATCTTCAATCTTTACTTCAGATGTCATGCCAGAGGCATCCAAGGAACCAGTCAAGTACGACAGATCCTTTTGAGAGTCAGCACAGTGCAAATGAACCAGATTTCTAGAGATACCTAAAAATGAAGATAAACCACCTTTTTCTAATACACAGTGATTTTGGAGACATTTTTTACTTACAACCAAATACCACGGAATCTGTATAAAATCAGCTGTATCATTCACTGTCCACTGCTTGTATCCAAGGGACACTACTTCTCCTTATTTAAGTAGCTTGCTTCTAAAGGATGGCACGCATAAACAAGAATCCAGGCTCTAGAAAAATTGTAACCTACATAGTGAAGCTGAATAAATTAGCTCTCGAGTTTCTGAAACGTAGCACACATAATGGCAGTGCTCCATCCTCATCCAAATGTCAACAGCCGTCACCTCTACAACCTAATTTAAAATCCCAGCACTCACTGGAAAGAGTCCCACTAACTTCAAGAGTACTCTAGACACCAGGGCGCAAAGGTTATCCTTGTCTCTTCAAAGGGAGGGTGACTAATGTGATCTACAGTATGTGGAGCGTTTACTTGCATTTTGGAGTGCATGACCACCAATTCTGGAACCTCCTTCCGACTGGTTCTTTAAGCTGCTGTGTATAAGAAGGCAATTTTCTTCACTCTCTAGTGAACAATTATGCTCTTAGCTGATTGGAACTTAAGAGCAGACCTAAGATTAACACTTGACATTTGTTGAAAGCGCTCCAATTTAAAAACAAGAATTATTTGGAAGCTACCCAATATTTTAAATATCATATGTATTAATCAAAATAAAACTTCACTTCTGATAAACTCTTAAATATGAATGTTATGTACCGCATTTAATCTACAGTTAAGATAATATTCAAATTATAAAGATCCAAAAATTGAAGTAAACATACTAAATACATCGTCTTCCTTAGAAATACCTTTCATAATTGTTCTATATAATTAATTTCTGTTCATCAGTGGCATTTGAACCAGCTAGATGCTTTACACACTCAGTAGCATAAAAAAAGCTGGAAAATCAACCATCTAAAGTAATGTCATCATATTTGAAAGAGTAGCTCCTGTTTCAGACAAAATTTAGTTTTATAGCTCTGCATTAAATATATATAAAACACCTCCACTCAGTTGCGAGACACCATGCAAAAAACATGCTGAAGTTACTGCGCTTAGGCCATCAGCACACATTTAGATTTAAGAAGCAGGCAATGCATTTTCTACTCAACAAAGATTTCTCACTATGTTTTTTTTTTTTCTTTCATATGTTCAGTTTCTCTGTATTAGCTTTGGTTTCAGAGGTACTGTCTAGTGTAACAATATAAAGCATAAAATAAAAAATGAGATAGCTGCAATCCCCTGGGATTAAGCACTTGACCAAGGTTTCATTTGACTACTATTCCCTGTCTGCTGCTGTACAACTGTAACAGAAATGTGGATAGCAAAGATTATATACAGAACTGCTACCCACAGATGAGAAATGCTATGGAAGAGCAATACATTAAAATTTCATATTGATACTACTTCTGAATTCTGAGCATCTATTTTGATTTTTAGATCTACTAATGGTTTTGTTGTTGAAATGTGTTTTTAATATGAAGTAATATATTAAACATTTTGCAACCTGTCAATGCCGAGACAGCAGAGAGACTGTTCAATCTAAGTAGCAAATGATTCCCAGAGCTGTACTGTCAGTATTAATGATGTTAGGCCACAAACATGAAAGAAAGCAATGATTGCTTATTTTACAGAACCATGATTCCTTCTGATAGAGCAGGAAGCAAAGATTGCACAGTAAGGTAAGGTTCACTGCAGCTTCAGACAAGCCACACAACCCTCCCCCCCCCCCCCCCCCACGCCTCTCAAGGAAGGTCGAGAATGACAGAAAGACCTGCACTCCTCAGTCCTTTTAAATTCAAAGATGTAACAGGCAGCTGAAGGCTGAAAACCAAGTTTGAGACTCAGGATGATTGTGGGATCAAGGCTGACCATGAAATATCTCAAAGACATACATTCACTGTGGGGTATATGAAACTTTCCCTCATATAACTATTTTAACTGCTTTATTTATAAAAAAAAGAAATCAACAAGAGGTGTCTTTTCAGGATGGTGGGAAGTCAGGATTTCTGGCTGTATCAGTCAGAAATAACAGCCCTCACCTTAGTGTCTGACCTAGCAGCTAAAACCTAAGGGGCAGGAAGTTCTAACCAGCTCCGTAGATCACATTTATGTTGCTTTCTGCAATTTTCTGAGGTTGTCATAGTTCTGAAGGAGCCAGAGAAGCCAGTTTCTCTTCTAGTTGCAATAACACGTTGAGAGCAAGAGAAATGTTAAGTAAAACAGAAAGAAACTGTAAGATAGCACAGAGTCTTCTCTTCAGTAGTCTCTGTACAGAAACAGATTAACATTAAAACCACCCAGTTATGCCTCTAAATGATAAGGAGATGCATTGAAAAGGCGTATAAAAATTGTATCAAAGGTAAAACATTATGTAAAGTCCAGGATACATCTAATGCAGCCAGTCACTGCTCTCAGTAGGAGTTTCCCACACCTCAATTAAAGACTGCAACATGAAGATATAGAGATATGGAGCCTGCTGTGGAGGTCTTTCCACTGATGTACAGTCAATTACCACATGCATTATCTCTGGAATATCTAATTTGTCATGAATATAAAGAGAACAAGGAAATATTTCCA
Source organism: Arenaria interpres (assembly GCA_013399435.1). Taxonomy (NCBI): domain Eukaryota; kingdom Metazoa; phylum Chordata; class Aves; order Charadriiformes; family Scolopacidae; genus Arenaria; species Arenaria interpres. The sequence continues at coordinate 390,241 of VXAK01017855.1, forward strand.
AATAAACTAATCAAAACCAGTTTGAAGTTCAGCGCACTGCAATGTATTAGGCAATCTCCAGGTTCTACCCTGGTGACACATGGAACACAAGGGAAGTAACAACCTTTTTTGTTTTTATAGTTTTTCATAGGATAGTCAAACATCACCAGAAATGTTTGTGGAACAAGACACTACTACTAAAAACAATGCGGTCACAGGCATTTGGAGGACATTTGCATAGTCATACATGTACATCCCCAGTGACATGTCCTTGACAGATGGCAAAACGCAGCCGTCCTGAGTTTTTGGGTAACATACACAGATACATAATGTCTTCCAAACAAGTAAAAATAAAACTGCAGGAATTGATGAACTGATTTGAAAGAGAGCTTGTCAAATGAGAAAGGGTTCCCTTGACAGGCTCCACAGTAAATGTCTCAGCTGACTAACAGAGACTGAAGAACCTTGGTTTAGTACTACCTTCCAGTCTCCACCTTCTTGCTTTGAAATCTCAACAGGAACAGTGTTTTGCTTGCTAAAGCCACTGAAAGGAAAGGCAGAAAACCCTTTCTAGAAAACCCCAATTTTCAAGTGAATGTAAGGTATGAAAATAAATCCTTTTGTTTTCCTTAATACGCAACAAGTTTCACTTTCAGAAATTGAATGTTTTCTTCTTTCAAAAAAAATAGTGCATTTATTCAGGTACTCAAGCAGAGATTCAAGTGTGTTAGTTTAGACTCATATACACACAAAAAACCCCACCAACAGAAAAACATCTACATCCAGGATTTCAACGCTACCAGATATATTCCTGACACAAGGCTGAACTGCTCCAGACAGTTCTGCTGAACTGCTCCCAGCAAAAATCCCAGAAAAGCAATGGGGATTGAAAGGGGCTGCAGGCCTCACAACGTGCTGCAGTGATGCTCAGCTTGATGGGCAGTGCTCGGGCCCTGGGAGGGAAGAAGGCTCCAAGAAGGTACTGCCAGCTCCTGCCAGCAAGTAAGGCAGGTGTGGGCATGGTCCCACCAGCAGGTAAGGCTGGGGTGGGCCCAGATAAGGCCAGGTGACCCCAGCTCCATGAGCTAGTTGTCAGGGCCATGGTGACAAGAGCTACAGGAAATTTCTCTGCCCAGTTGAGCAAAAGCAAATAAGGGGTCAACTCTAAGACAACGGTGCTTCCCAAGTCACCTTTCGAGGATATCTACGTGCTGAGCTGCTTGACTCTATCCATCTGCGAGTGAAGGCTGGGTCTAGCTCTTCCTTGTGTTTATAGGATTACCTTAGCTTGTGAGTGAAGTCTGAAAATACGACTTCAGCATATCACTGAAACTGAAGGCAAAGAAAAAATACAAATTCTTCTGTATTTTAAATATGATATGTGGTTGGAAGGGACCTCTAGAGATCATCTAGTCCAACACCCTGTGAAAGCAGGTCTGCCTAGAGCAGGTTGCACAGGAGAGTGTCCAGGTGGGTTTCGAATGTCTCCAGAGACAGAGACCATCACATTCAGTGATGGGAAGCTTCAGCGACTTCTTTCCTTTTAGACCATATTTCTGAATATGTAAGCAGGAGACATTCGATTCCTGCCACTTCTCTCTCTGTCTGCTAAATAGAAGGCCTTAGCCCTCCCAGTTACAGAATGCCTCTGCTCTTGATTTTTAGGAAAATATGACTGCCTGTTTGAAACAAATTTTCTGATTTTTCACTGAACAAACAAGAAAGGCAAGGGCTGAAATAAATTTGGATGGAGTATCTTAGAAATACTTCTATACAGAAAATAAAAGTACTTCCTACATTTCAAGGTTTATTTGCAGGTAAACCATTACCATGCTGCTAAACAGGTATTTAACAGTTTTGACTGTGGAGTTAGATTCCCTTAAGAGGTATTTTCACAGTTTAGTTACTATTATTACAATGTGAGAAAACTGAAGTCCAATATAATAGAAATCACCCTTGCATACAATTTGCAGGAATGCTTTGTCATGTATGTAAATTAGTAATGCCATCAGAATAGGTATATTCAACAGCAGTAGTCAACTTTAAAAATTTTACATAGTAAAATTTACATTAACACAGCACTAACTTTGCATTTTTAAGAACCTAGCAATCAGTGATGAAGAAGTAAACAATCCACTGAAGTGGCTTACACTTTGTGTTAAGGTGCACATTCAAGTGGGCAGTTATTTCAGAAAGCTTCAGTCCCTGGTCAAATCAAGCACAAAAACTTATGAATATTACTCAGAAAAAAAGCACACAGAACATGCCCGCACTGAATTGTATACACTGAGTAAGAACAGGGAGGCAAATGCTCATTTCTGTGGAATACTGTGGGCTATTTTTCTGCGTGAACATGAAGTTTGTAAAAGCACCCAAAAAAAAGGTTTAGCCATTTATTTTCCTTGTGCCTTTGAAATTCATCCAATATTCAGTTAATTAATAAACTGGCTCTCAGGACCCAAATCTAACCAGCAAAGCTACTGCTAATGTCAAAAAGCATTTTCACTCACTAAGAAAAAAAAACCATGATCACACCTTAAATTTTAATTCTTTTTCTAATCTTTTAGACATTTAAATTTCTTATGGGTTTCAGAAATGTACCATTGCCTCCCTGACACAGAGTGCACGTACCATTGAGACCTTACACAGTGAAAAAATCCCACAGGGTCTAGCAAAGGTATAAGAGGGGCCATGACCTGCTATATAATGGGAACAGTGGCAGAGGTACACTTTGTAGAAGAATTTGCTTTTTAAGAATCTGATTAACCTTTATTAATTAGGTACTGGATACAGAGGGATTATCATGCAACTTCTCAGTAACTTGTGTTGATTTTACAGTGATAGGACTAGATCTATAGTTGTTCTAAATGCAATATTCTTTTGGGATCTTGTTTCCAATGGTGTGGCTTTCTAGGGATACTAATAAACATTCACTTAAAAACCAAAGCCTCTGTAGACATAATTAGCTTGTTACCAGATTGTTAATTACTGCTGAAATTAACAGTATCATGTAAAATTTTAAAATAATTATATAACATGCGGGTAAAGATTAAATGTACCAACACATAAGCAAATAACACAATCAGAATTATTCTGCCTACAACACCTTCCCTGTGGTCCAGCGTAACAGCCCAAGACCACAAACCCTCCCATCAGCATGTTCTGGACTTTGGTGGCTTCAGGTACACAGAAATAACAATTTTGATGGAGGCGCTGGGGGGCGAGGTGAGGATGAGGGCACAGAAGATAAGATACATTTTCTCCACATTTTGCCATACATCAGATAATTGAACCATACAAGCTTCCCTAATGCTTAAGAATACAATCAGGGCACAGAATGTTATATGAGGGGTGAATTTGGCCTTTTGTGCTGTTATCTTCTTTGTGGTTTTTGAGTACAAAAGTTTGAAGCACATGCCGTGTTATAAAGGAAATATGTTAAGTTCTGCAAGATCTGTTCTACAAAAAGATGAGTTTCTCTTCTCTGTTGCTAAGGTCTTCTAGATAAAGATGGGAGAATAGATGAGAACAGACACAGTTCTAATCCAGAACAAAAGCCTCTCAGGTTACAATGTTATTCTGGCCTTTTTAGTATAGTATCTATATACGGGAATTCCCAGTACTTACAAAACAATTCTTATGAAATGAATGATCACCTCTTTACTGAATTATATATATCTAACTCCTTATTATCCCAAATGTAGATAGACTACACTCATAGGTACAGTAAGAAGTAAAATAATTAAAAATTCCCAACTTTTACCAAAGCATCCTTCTACAGTAAGTTTTCCTTGTGGCCTTAATTCTCATATTTCAAGCACTTCATAGCCACTGAATTGCTGTTTTTCATAATTCACATATTCCATTCAAGCACTTTATAGCCACTGAATCACAGCTTTCCTTTATATCTTCATATTTTCAATCAATGCTTGAAGTTGAAATTCTGTATTTGCAGGATCATACAAGCATATTCCTTTATAAACTAAAAATCTGTTTTTAAATACTATTTTAAGCTCTAAAGATATTTGAAAGTACTTAAGTATACAAGTTGTCACAGTAAAGTGAAAGTGCATTTTGACTGAAACCTTGAAATGACCTCTCAGACAAAACTGGAGTGCAGATGAAGAGGCTAGACATCATCATTCGTAAATACATCATTGATACAGCAAAACTCCAGTAAGTAAGTAAGTGCACTGTGCACATGTTTTCTGAATTCCAGCCTTCCTTTTTGTCCATCGTGTGAAATGGTAAACCTAAGGCCCAAGTTTTTAACACAGATGTGCACATTGCTTTGCTTAGTCTTTAGGGCTTAGCTAAACCAAGCTTTAGTAAATCCAAAAGTTTTAACAAAAACTAAAGACGGTCCATCTGATTGAAGTCCAGAATCCAAATACAGTCCATCAGCCTTCTGGGAGCTTACGTCTTACTGAAAGCCAAAGGAAGAACCCCAAGTGACCAAGTGCTTTTATAAAATAAGATTTGTGTTCTGAGGTAAGGTGGGTCTTGCAATGCGAAGCACAATAATACCTTTAAAAACCAGGACACAGACCCTTAGCTGAGGAAAACTAGGATAACTCAAAATAAGCGCTAATATCTTATGCATATATGTGCAGTTTGATATAGCTGTTTGATCCGTCTTCTTGATAGCTTGGGAACACAAGCAGTATAAAGCATCCCTATACTAGAAACAGAAATAGCCTACCTAGGTAGCTAAAGCAGATATGTACAATAATCTAGTCCCTGTGCAAGATCGATGTCTCTTCACAGACATATAAAATCAGAGAGGGGGCTCACTCTTGCTTTCAGTGATCCTTTCAGCACTAAGAGTTCTTTGGAGTAAACATTATTTTGAATTTTAAGTAACACCCTCTGAAGCCACCATTTATTACCCGGCTCTGTAAAGGACACCTAACATCTTAAAACGCTACTGCGTTAATTATATATATAAATCACTACACAAAGGACACACAGTTAATTTTAATCATTAATTAATTGTTTGCTGTTTTCATTACAAAGACTCAAGGCTTAATTAAGTGCCACAGGAATAGTCTTTCATGTTTTCTGACAGACACTGTCATAGATGAAAGTGTTCAGAGACTTTCTTCCTCCTCCCAATTAAGCTTACGTCCTCTCCAGTCATCCTACCAATTCAAGGCTCTATAACAAAGCACTAACACCACACAGAGATTCACATGAACTAGCTACCTGCAGGTGGCCACATACCCCCAGAGCTCTTCCCCTAAAGCCTTTGAGACCCTCATGAGTACTCACTTAAACAACTGAACGCTATTGTAACGCTATTTATGCTGCACAGAGTAGAGCTATACCACTTATCTTCCAGCTTCTCTGACATTTTCAGAGACTATCAGAGAGTCTTACATGGTTGAGGCTGCTGTTACAGTTCAAATTCATTGACTTCAGAGACCTGCCGAAGAGCTGCCAGAATCTCACCACGCACAGTGCTGTTCAGGTAACATATTGTAAGATACTGCAACTTTTTTTGCTGAAGAGTAAAGGATAAAACCGATACGAATCTACACAGAGAGATACGTAGGAAAAACAGCTCCCACAACAGAAGCAGTAATTAATTTAAAATAAAACAGTGAGGCACTATTACATTGAGGTAAGAGTATGTCCGCGTACGGCAGCAGTTACGCTCCAGCAGTTTCTAAACCAATATACTTAAGCTGCTACAATTTGTCAGGTAAGCACTATGATAAAATCTCAGATAAAACTTTTGCCTTCTAACTAAAAACTTCTCATAAGCAGTTAATAGACACAACTCTCTTGCTCTGGATATCTAGAAGGAATCTTACGTCACTGTTTTGCTAGGTTTCAACTTTTCCACAGTCTAGTTATTAGTGCAAATCCTTCAGCTGCATCTAAATGCTCTCTCGTAACAAAGACTATAAAAACAGATACATGTAAAACAGAAGGAATTCTTTCTTATTTCGGAATGTTATTATTTAATTTATTATTTCTTAACAGTAGCGTTCATCCAGAGCGGTTGACACCAAACAGCAGATGCTAAGGATTATGGCAAACAAATAAAAATTATTATTTCTACTGCAAAGGGACTACAAAGCCAAAAGACCATCAACTGACAGTCTTGAAAGAACAATGAGCTCATGAATGCGTGATCCTGACGTACATGGGCACAGATGAAGAATTTACACTGCTAAGCTACTCATCTTCACCATTAGCCCTGGAAGAGTGCTGATAGTTCGTACCTTTAATACACTTGTTTGGGATCTCCACCTTCACAGCTTACTCAGGAATCTAAGCTTTTCTCTGATCCTCATATGGTCAACTGAGTTCTGTTTTTATTTATTTTGCATGTAAACAGGGAACACTTTGGGAAATACACTTCATTTAATGACAGCAAGGCTGAGGAGAACAAGTTATCTTTCACGAGCAACATGAGCACCAAACCGAAACTACTGAAATTGGTACTATTAAGGTCTATATTTAGGCACCTAGTAAGCATTCATGGATGGTCAAACATAGAAAAGCAAAGACTAAGTGCTGATCTCAAAGTGCAAACCTCACTGACCAAAGCCAAATCATTCACTTTTTCTAGGAGTTCTATTTAAACATCAAAATATATAGGAATATTTGTATTTTTGGGGGGACTGATTTATGTATTTACTAAAAGCATCATCTCAGCATAACGTTGTATGGTAGAGTCTCATGAGGCCCTGCATTTATACTCAAAATTATTCTAGTGCAAATATGCTTCCTTTATTGCTAAAATCTTTTTCTTTTCTCTCATGGCAACATCAGAATGCTTAACATAGTCTCCGGATTTCTTTGTAGGTTAATGAATCATCACTAATAGAAATCAGAAGCAGCTCACAGTGCTGTTGATTGAAATACCTGTTGATCAAGAAGAGAAAAATAGTTGACTTCCCCCTTTTTACATTCTTTGCTCCACTAATGAAGTAAAGGATCAAACAAAATTTTTGAAGTCTGGACATTTAATTTTGTAAGAAAGTGAGCAGATTAGAATCAGAAAATGCAGCAGAAGCTAACTTACTGAATAAGATGATATCTACCTGAATGTTTTCCTACTACAATGAAGAAACCATATTGTTTCACAGAAGTCATGAATGAAAACAAATACAATAGGGTAATTGCTTGTATTTATAGCTCTGTACGTATTAAGTATAAGAGACTGAACTAAATCTCTGTGGCAATAAAGTTTAAACTGTCAGTTGATATGGCAGTCTCAAGATCACCTTTTACTTCTTTTACATCACTTAAAGGTCAGTTTAAATAATAACGTTGCCTACATCGGAAAAAAAAACCAAGTGTTTCTGATTCGTTACCCACATCAGGAGGGAAAAAAAGGGGAAAAAAATATACTAGCATCTTAGATCAGTATCCATTAAGTTTAAAATAAGTATCTGTTACAGAAAATCATAAAAATATTATTTTGATTAAGAATCAGGGTCACAGAGGTAAGAAACACAACAGCAGAACTCTAGGCACATCTGTTCAATTCCCTAATCTCACCATCTATTTTTCCTCTGCATCACTTCGGGCATCACTCACATCTATGAATGCAAGGTACAAAATAAGGAAAAATCTGAAACATAGAAAACTCTCAAGGTAACTGGCTGCAGTCTCATAACTGAGGTAATGTAAAGCTGATAGGAAACACACCATAGGAAACATCCTCTGTTGGCAGGAAAACTGAAGAAGAAAAACAAACAAAAAAGAACAGGCCAGATGAGGTAATTAGCTCTTTCCATCTGTAACTTCTGTGTTATCCAGCCCTTCTAGGTGAACTGAATGCTTCTGGTGAAGTGATTAGCAGTGAAAGAGGTAAAGCTGGCATGTAAAATTTCAACAGTAAGCTTGAGGGTTATTTGCCTACTGCTGTCAATGGGTAGTTTGTACTTGAAGCAATCATGACAAATCCTTTTTCAAATACATTGGCTTTCACTGCAGGTATTTGGAAACAACCCAGTAAAATGGGGCTTGTTAGGCATAGCTGGAGATTGAGTTTATCTCATATTTAGGAAGTCATCTCTATAGCTGTTGATGTTAGCAACTTAATTTGCTTTAAATTTAAAAATTAAAATTAATGGCAGCAAAAGAAAACAATTTTCAGCTCAATTTCAGCATAATGAACAGGAGCTGCATACATAAACAACAAAAGCCGTCTGCATTTTAAGATTACACAGTGAACTTGATTCTCCAGCAGTTCTTGAAATGGAATTCCCATTTCAGTCAATTACAGACTGTTTACTCCGTTGCTTTTTGAGCCTTCAAACACCATTGGGTTTAATTAATTAAACAAATAAGCAACAGTTTGATTAATCAAGTGCACACACAAAAGCCATTGAAAAATCAGGAACAAGGAAACCTTCCCAGCAACTTCAAGAGGCTTTGCCATCAGGCTCTGCAAGGACCACATCAATAATGGTCTACCAGGAAAATAAATAAAAGAAATAAGAGAATTGAGATTCTGCAGATATGTGCACTCAATGTGACTACAGCTTTACCACAGAATCTAGCACTTCTCAAATAGAACCCAGTTGTATTTGCAAACAAAACATGGATTGAGCCCTTAATCTGTTTTAGGAAGCCACGAAGAGAATCCACAAAAAGGACAGCAGGATTCACATCAGCAGGCATCTACATATGGGTTGGTTGGTTAGACTCCATTATAGCCTGTGCAGAGAAATGGGTGCATCTGAAGTATGAGGCATCTGACATTCTGCATGTCTGTGCCATGACAAGCCGTGGTGCTCATCAGCCACTGAGTGCAGAAGAGTCCTTGAAGGCTAGTTCCAAAGTAGATGTCTAAAATTAGGCAATATAAATTTCAGTCCCGGGAAGCGACAGAGAGAAAAGGGGAGAGGTTGCCTTCACTCATGCTCTAAGAACAGTGAGAGACACTGTAGGAAAAAGTGATGTGTCTCCGGACATCAACCTAGACACTCAAAATTCCTGCTGTTAATACTATCCAAGGACTGTAGATAAAGACAGGTCTTTAGTACGAAGGACTTAACTTCTGCCTGGGTATTTGGCTGAACAAACTAAAGACTGAGTAAACCGCACCAAAAGCTTACTTGGGATAGCTTGCAAGATCACCACTATCAGTCTGCCCATGCAGAAAAATGTCTGGGCTGCTCTTCAGTCATCTCCTGAATCGCATTTTAAGGTAAATTGCCATCGATCTTGATTTGTCTTAAAATGCCAAGCTGTGAACTGCAAAGGCTCAGGAACTGTTTTGTTAACAGCTCAGACATCTGGGCAGGAGGAACAGGCTTCCCAACAGGACAGTTCTCAATATTAACTAAATCATAGAGTAGAGCCATGATTCTAAGTGGTTAGAAATTGTAAAATATACAGAGAAAGGTATGTTTCCATGCCCTTAGAAGTCTTCAGACACAGGAAATTCCTGCAAGTCCTATGCACAACCAAGACAGACTCTACATGGGCAGATACATGAAGAAAAACCAAACTGACGTGTTTCTAGTAGAAAGAAGATTGCAATTACACATGACCAAAAAAAGAACTGAAATAATTTAAAAATGCTGAATACAACCCACGGTATAAGAATGTCAAGGAAGAAAAAAAACCCCAACAACAAAGCTCTAAAAATTACAGTTCACCTAAATGACTGACACTAATTATGACAATGACATGAAACTACAATGCATGAAGAAACATTCATCCTACAAAAATGTTTCACATTAATATAATTAGGCTACATTCATATATCAATAATTGAGAACACTTATTTCTTCCAGCTAAGTGGTTTTAAATAACTACGAAATACAAGGAATGTAGGTTACTATGGTGATTAGTATAATTCAGGAACAATTGGCTCATATTTTAAACAAACACATTTGATTCTTCAACCTGAGGCTCAGAAAACACCTAGTAGCCACTCTGAGCTTCAGTTTTCCTGGTTAAAGCCCACAACGTACTGTGGAAACGATAACCCTCTCAAAGTGAATAATGCATTAGAATGATGAGTCCATGTAACCGAATTATGTATAAAACCATACCAATCTGCCCCTGATTTCTGTTAACTGACAATATTTGAAACTTATCACAAAAAGTATCACGCAAACTGCCTGTAAGTTGATAAGACTACATTTAACTGGTCAATTTTCAAGCACAGTATTCCAGGTTGTGGTCTCCACACGATGACACAGACCACATCAGGCCAGACTAGCGTTTTGATGTGAAACCACTTGAAGAACAGGAAAAACTTGTGACTTCGGGGTTTGTTCTGTTGCCTTGACAACAGCCCTAGCTCCCTATCCCAATATTGCATAATGTGATTCAGTCTCTTTTCACAGTTACAGCATAGGAAGGCAGATGCTTAGGTAATTAACAAAACTAAGCCCAATACTACTAATTTTTTGTCCAGAACTGAAATTATTTACACTGGCTCATAAAAATTATGTTTGTTGGCTGGATGAAAGATATCAAAATATTTTTCATACAAAGTAGGAGTGGTCAATTACGTGTTCTTTCAGAATTTCTGTATTTTTTTTCCTAGTTTTGAAATAAAGTATTTTTCCTATTCTGAAAATAAAAACAACTTAGCAATACCATCATTAATATTTTTTTACAACAGAAGCACCTAAACTCTCAATACTAGTGGATGGCAGAAAGGAGTATAAAGGAGATCTTATAACCACGGGATCCAGACAGCCACAAACCAGTCCATTCTACAATCGGGTGTAGGACATACCGGTAAGTGTAGATGACAAAAATGGCTCGGTTTTGTCCTCTTCATCATAGAATCATAGAATGGTTTGGGTTGGAAGATCCTGTAGTTCCACCCCCCCTGCCATGGGCAGGGACACCTCCCACTAGACCAGGTTGCTCAAAGCCCCATTCAACCTGGCCTTGAACACTCCCAGGGATGGGGCATCCACAACTTCTCTGGGCAACCTGTTCCAGTGCCTCACCACCCTCACAGTAAAGAACTTCTTCCTGATATCCAATCTAAATCTTCCCTCTTTCAGTTTAAGACCACTATCCTTCATCCTAATACTACACTCCCTGAGACAGTCCCTCCCCATCTCTCCCTGTAGGCCCCCTTCAGGTACTGGAAGGCGGCTACATGGTCTTCCCAGAGCCTTCTCTTCTCCAGGCTGAACAACCCCAATTCTCTCAGCTGTCTTCATAAGAGAGGTGTTCCAGCCTTCTAATAATTTTCATGGCCCTCCCCTGGACTTTTTCCAACAGGTCCATGTCCCTCTTGTGCCGAGGACTCCAAAGCTGGACACAGTACTCCAGGTAGGGTCTCATCCTGGTGGTTTGGAGGTTTTGTCCCTTCATTGTAGTTTGTTTTCCAAATTGGGTTTTAAACTAAAAATACAGTTAGGGATATAATTCCATTAATATTGCTTGTGATGCCAATAAAATGTTTTGAGATTCTTCAAGATGAAGAACTTCAGTTAAAATACGGATGCATGTACAGGATAAACACTTGTGAACTAAATGCATTTTACATGTTGGTACAATATGTATGACAAGAACACACCTATAGAACTGCTGAAGGCAGAATGACAGCACAGAGCCCTGGAACCCTTGGACCAGGCCCCTTCTTCACCCCAGGCTGATTATCACAGCCTGAGGATGCAGATCTTGATGCTCCTTATTCCTGATGCTCCAGACCAGAAACTACTCTTTGCTTCTATGCACTGTCAATCAAGAGACCAAGCTCCCTGTAGAGCATTTTGTTTCATTATTGTCAATTTTAAAGGTATTTACTTTCTCTTTTGTTAAGAGTAAACATCACTTGCAAAATGACAGCAAAAAAAAAAAAAGGCATAACAAAACCATTTCTCAAACAATCAAGTTAGTATCAGAATCTTATTTGCAAAACCTTACTGTAAGTTGTTAAACTGCATGATATATTATAGTACTTGGAATCACAGTATTTAAACATCTAGGAAATAAAGAATGTATCCCAACAGGATCCTTATGTGAGAGAGAAATACCAACGAGCAAATCTTGCAAAGGATTATACAGACAATCTGCGGCACAGATAGATGATCTCAAATTTCCTGAATCGAGACTACACACTTTTCCTGTAAACCGTATGATTTATTTCTGCTTGTCCAGAGTAGGGCTGTAATTCCATTACAGTTTCTGGGAAGACCATAAAACCTACCAGAAAAGAAGCCGTTCAGAATACAAAAGGCTAACATATAAGTAGAAACTTAGTGCTGACTTAATTTAAGATATTTATCAAGTAAAATCAGTTTTAAAATGCATTCATTCTTACTTGTTAATTTTTTCACAGCCTCTACCTGTATCCAGTTTAAAAAAAAAATAAATCAAAACTGACAAGAAAAATATTTCCCCCCTTCTCATTACTCCTTCCTTTCTTCCTCCTCAAAACCCAGAATTCCAACAACCAAACCTACAACATTTTTGTGTCACCATAATTACTGATTTCTGGACCAGAGGTACTACAGGGAATCCACAAATCTGCACAATGCCCTTGAGTGCTAGGTGCACTGTTAGAATTTCTCTGAATTATGTGAAAGATATATGAGATCTCACGTTACCAGACAGTTCCCTACCGGGCACAACTGTGAAGAAGAACGTGAATCAACGTCACTCTCTCCAAAGGAACTGTAAGTAAATTCATTCATCGGACTCAATATAAAATGATGGTACTTCACTAAATTAAATTAAACCTCCCAATGATATTTTACATCCACTTGTTTTAGTATATATAACACACTTCATCTCTAAGAAAACTGGCAAGCCCACATTAGAAGATATCAACCTGTGAAATTCAGGTTCCTTGAGCCTCCCAGTTTCATTAGAGCTGAATCAACTCCAACATCAAAAAGCACCGGCAAAAGACCAAGGAGGACAGTCTGATACAATAACAAAATTAAGTTTTTGTGTATTTTATAACTGGAGCAAAATTAGATCTTTACCAATCTATTTGCTAGGGATTTTGCTTTCAAAAGCAAAACAGTTCTGCATTCATTTGGAAATGGAAAACAAGTTCATAACATAAATATTTCTTTTAAGTAGATCTGCTTATATAATTATATGGAGAAGACAAAACATTTTTGCTATTCTCAGAGCCAATATGCATACAAGAAAGCTTATCACAACCTTAACGATTACAAGATTTCCTTTTACCAAAAACGTTGAAAGAAATAATTTACTATAAATAATGTATTGAGTATCACGTTCCCTTCCAAACTACTCTCCAAATACTCAGCAAGTGATATCAGGCATGCAGAGATCCCTAGATCACAACCACAAAACCCCATTTGCTACATTAACAGGAGAAAACTTGCTCCTTGAAGATGAGTGAAATTTAAGGCTACTTCTTTCTTAGAAATTCTAAATAACGCTGACACAGTCCATGAGAACTCCCTTTTAAAAACATCTCCTGTGTCCCCTCCAGAATATGTGAACTGCTCTTATTCCCGTTGTCAAGTCACAAAGTGTGTAAGTAGTAATACATAGTGACTCAGCAGCATTGTTTCACCACCACCTGCAGAATTAAGACAATAAATAAGGAGCTTCCAATATTTTCAGCATGCAAGATTTTCTCTTGTGTTATCTCACACATATACATTTAAGTCTTCTCAGGACAGTACATGATAATTTTTCAGAATGAACACCAGTTAAGGAAATGGGTTTTGAGAAAAAAAATGATGACAGGAAACAGTCCAAAGCTGAGCAATAAACACAGTGTAATACTTCCTATGGTAATTGCTACGGAAAATACAATTAGACTTTTTAAGCTACTAAGTTAAATTCTAAGGTGGAAGACTGCAAAAAAGAAAAACTCAGATAAATACTTCCAAATCCTACCCTCTGCTCAGACAGCACACTGGCTATTACTTTTAAAATACTTAGGTACACTAAAAGGCATGAAAAATTATTAGCTTATTCTTGCAATCCAGACAGCTACGCCACACAGAATGATGTATATGAATAGCAAGGAAAAAAAAAAAATCCAACCTCAAAATAAAACTACTGAGATCATTAAAGAGCAGAAGGACAAGTCTGGCTAAGTATGGAAAGCTGCATCAGCACATGAGAAATTACCACATTGCTAACAACCTAAAGAATAATGGCTTCATAGATCTATTCCTCCTGTAAGTAGTCTGTACCAAACCTCCTTTATTTTTGCATCCCTACGTATCCTATTTACTGTAGGTATGCACGGCATCAGATGAAGAAAATGCGGACAATGTTTTGGTTTTTATCAAATCGTAACATCCAACACTTGAACGGTGAATGCTCGAGAACTCCATAACACCACTTTAACCAGTGCATGATACTTCCATAAGTGATTTGATTACTTGGTACCTAACCAGAAGCGTAAGGACAGAGGTAAAAGCACTTAAAGGCACAGACCACATGCTCAAGTAGGAGCTAAAATGCCATTAAGACGCAGTAGATCCAGCCTCCACTTTTTGAGACAAATCTGCTTTTCCAGAAATTCTGATTCAATTCTACAACACACAAGCTCTCTCAAAATCAACTCATTTAAGTGTTTCACTGGGTTTTGACTGATTTTTCCCAGTGGAGGTATTCTAGACGTTCATATAGGTCATGTCAGAGATGGAAAATCCTGTAAAACTCCTGTGCTTAAAAATCTTCTGAAAACATATGTGGAAGAGAAGAAAGGAGGAGTGTAGTTTCAGTCACCTACTGGGAAAATGTATTGGAAAATACGTGCTCAAAATACAAAATTCAGAAACAAAACTGTGAGATCATGGTTTGATCTTGGTTTAGATAAGAAAAATCAAATATCCTTGTTAAGAATCCCCTATTCAGATTAATTTAGTTATGTAAGAACCTGTACATGTAATCAAGGCCACCAAGAAGGACAAAGCTTCTGTTCAGGAGAAACTTAGACCACAGCACTTTTTTTGGCTGACTTGAAGCACTTTCAGTGGAAATTACTACAAAAATAACTGACATAGAGCCCAACAATTTCTTCTGTTAGATGCACAATATTCAGGCACTACATTTATGCAAGAGAAACAAAATGTATTTATTTAAGAGGAGAGACAGCGAGGGACCTAATCTGCTTCTGGTTCCTTACTAAAGTAGAAACAGATTCATCTCACACCACTTCTTAAACAGGAGTCCAGTGGGTTAAAAGGTATGCTGAGATTTTAAGTGAACCTCGTCTAAATGAAACTTGAGTTATTTTTGGGGGTTTTCTTTCCTGCTCTACATAATTGTTTACAAGGTCTCCTCAGACTACTGACTGTAGAAAATTGGCAGCTATAAAAAAAACCCCACCTGTTTAAAGAAAATATTTATTAGGAGCAAAGTCTTCATATTACCTCTTTCTACACTGCTTGGATGATTAAGAATGAGTCTGGAATGATGCCCTTGTTTTGGAAAAATAGCAAAGCTTGTATGGACTAAGCCTCACTATAGAAGAGTACCTTCTGGAATATTTTTTTTTCTTGAAATGTTACCATTAATTTAAATAAGCATACCATGTTTTTATAGTAACTGATTTTCTTTGCAATATGAACAAAAATTTTGTGGCATGTTCAAATCATTTTCTTTCATATCCATGCCTAGAAAACACATGAAATTAAACATCTAGATAGCATCCCCAATTTTTTTTTAGGAAAAATAATAATTACTCATTTAATAATATGACCTTTTTTTCCTCTAAACTACGCTGCGATTAATACCACAATTCAGAAGAAATTAGTCCATACATTAGCTATCCGTAACTATACATTTCCTCAGCCACACTATGCAGTTTACTCTTCTACCATATGTGTTAACAATCCTGTACTCACTGATAGTTTTAGCCACAACATAATTAAATTTAAGGCAAAGGTCAGCAACTGAATTACTACAAAAATTCAGTCTCAAAGGGGACACTATATGAACCAAGGCCAAGCTCCTAAAACCAAGGTCACTTATGAATGAGCTTAAATCTGAAGTGTATGATCCCACTGACTTCAGAGATATTTACATGCCTTAGGCTAAATATATGCTTAATGCCCACTGAGACACTTTCACAGCAAGTTCTTGAAGCACTGAACTATTCTTGTTTCCCAAAGGAAAGATGTCTTTTTTCTAAGTACTCTTTGATACACTAGCAACGTATTTCCCACAAACTTGCAAACATGCATGTATGGTAAATGAGTACGGCACAGAAGAGATCTGAATCTACAATGTACTTAAAAAGAAGAAATCAAAGGGTAAATGTAAAACATGCTGAATCATCCTTGATACAGATCGGAATTTGAATAGAACAGTAAATGCAGAGACCTAAATCCTGATGAATTATCAAAATTTCAAATATATTTTTGCAGCAATAAATATAGGGACAATTCATCCCCACACATAATTAGAAAGTAGGCTGATCTCCAAGGAGTTCTGCCAACTCCAGAATGCCTAACCTATAATTTATAAATACAACCAGTATTATTAAATAATCATGATGATTCTATTCTACAACATAAGAAACAAAATAGTCTAGTGGGAGACAACATTCTCCATTATCATATCAGTAAAAATCTGGCAAACTTAAATAACATCTCAGTTGTGCAGACTTTTAAGCCCAGACACAAGGAAGACACACCATTTTGACCTACAGCTTCAAAATGTACTGTTACCTGAAATCAAGAACTAACTGAAGATTGAAAAGATACAGGCTGTCCACATCATAGCTCAATGTAAGACTTGGACAAGGATATAAAGCAGAAAGAAGCCTATCACAGTACCTTTCTTTAATAGAAAGCCAACACAACTAGGTCAAGAGAAAGACTAAACATGAACAAGATAGATTTTTTTTTTTCTTTTTGCATGAAATCTTTAAAATGAGCTGAATCTGCAAAAGTAGTAACTGATTTTATAGGCTGGAGTTGCAATCCTAATAAATCCAAATGTCATCTAAGATAACAAAGACTCCTGCATATTCCAGGACAGCACAGAAAGCTTGTTAGGAAAGCAAAGACAATAGACATGCTAAATGTGATGGAGGGGAGGGAAGGACACTACCCAAAACAACCTCACTTGTATTTAAGAAGAAAGTTACACAACTAGAAGTGTCTTCTTTTACTTACAGTTACAAAATCTGGGAAATATAAATTCTCACACTGGAATAAAACAGCCTTTTCTGCAATTTCCCCTGGTCTTCCTGCATTTCCTTTGACATCCTTCTAGCAACTGTCACTGAGCTGATTCAATGACTCATTATTCTGGTGTGCCAGGAGAAGGAATCCTCAGGAGCTTTTCTTGCAGGTTAGATAAGCGTGCAGGCTATTGTGAGACTAGATACACCATGTAACACACCTCTCCGTCACTTCTTACCCATACTCTGTGTTTGCTGTGGGGAACAAGGGCAGCAGCACACACAGCAAGCGTGCTTGTATTACGGAGAGCTCCTGCTTGTGACCTCTGCAGGCTGAGGAATGTGCTCCTGGATTTCATTCAACCTGCTGATTTCTTTTCAGAATTGAGACACAGAAAAATACTTCTGCTGGTATCTGAAAGCTGGGAGGGTTTGGCAAATTCTCTTAAACTGCTTGCTGTATATCATTCTATAACAAATTTAAAGCAACTTCATTCCAAACTATGTTATTTTTCCCAGAAGCAAAAGGTTAGATTTTCCCACCCCATTTTTCCCCTCTTACCTCTGTTCATTTTCTATCTACCCCTTCTAATTACCTCCTGTGATAACCCAGGGGCAAAGGATCACGGTACAAGATTCCACAAAAACTCAGTACAAGGCAATGCGTTTTGTCTGCTGGACCTCCTTCCACAGCCAAAACCATCCCTTCTGGATGCACAGCGATACAGTCACCCGTAAACCAACACAGCTCTGCGTAGCCCATCTGTGAATGCACACGTGCTGTATTTTGAAACTGAGGGGCTTTGATTGAAAATCCTCAGAACCAGGAGCTATTTGCATTTAATCCTATACACACTGACAATAAGATGGTTAAGCAAAGTATCTGTGCCATTCTAGCCTAAAAATCGTAATTTACAAGCACGTCATGTCAGTAATGTCACATTAAGAAGCATAAAGAATATCTTCTTCTGAACTCCCAATTCTGCAAAAATCCCCAAACGTAGTCAAACAAACAAATTAAAGATTGAGTAGGGAAGAAACAATGAAATTGAACCTTAGAAATAGAGCTGTTCCATGTTTTATTCATGGAGAAAATGTATTAGAAATATGGAGGCTTGTCAAAACTATTTTCTGTGAAATTAACAGTTTTGGGAAAAAGCACAAAAATAATATTACAACATAGCTGTACTTCCATTTTATCTACTGCCTACCTGCTTTTCAACCTCTAAATAAGTGTATTTTTAGAGTAAATTGCTTTTTTATAAAGAAAAACTTCTGCAAGAGAAAAATTGGTCAAGTCAGGAAGATCTTCAACAGGTTAATCATGTTGCCTGGGCTTTTGACAGTCAGCAAAATCATAATCATTATAGTAAAGAGAAGTTTACTACCAACAATTTTTTTTTTTCCATAAGTTTCTCAGGTCCTAGGGGCCTCTCTGGTTTCCTTAACCTTTGCAAAGACGCCGCTTTAATCCTTTTTTCTTTCCTAAAACAATATGTGAACTGTGTTTGCAGGGCTGGAAACATTGAGAGGGAAAAGAAAATGAGCACGTTATTCATCCTGCAACTGAGGAACTTTGCTGCCACTTCTCCGTTTGCATCCTCAACCAGTAGCAAAAAAAGAGCTCATATCCCAGAGACACACAGACACGCACAGGACACTGACGTGGCCGGACACACAAACTGCCACAGACAAGGCACTGCCTGCAACAGCACCGACGTACAGAATTTGCATAAAATGCTAGCACAGACAGTCAAGGTCTCCTTCTCCTCTTGGGCTGGTGAAGACTGAAGGTTGCTGGTGAAGACACACGCCTCCCCACTCTCTGGTTTCACACACACGTTGGTGGATCCACCACATACCAGCACAGTAATAAATGATGTTATCCTCAGGAGGTGCAATGAAGGAATGCCTTGTCTTTTGCAGAAACTACCGGAGTGGTGGCAACCAGGTGTTTTGAGAAAAACTCTCAATTTAAAGCTGTTCCCTACAGTGAGGATCCCATGGAATAATTTTGAAATCAGGCATGTGAGAAGGGAATGGCTGGGCATTATTCACTTTGGGTCATATTGAGCAATCCTAAAGTAAGTTTAAATTAACAAAGAGTAAAACCAGAAAATATCTTCAAGATCACCTTTCAGAATTTATCTCAAATTGTTCCTTTGGTAAAGAGAGCTCTATGATTTTCTTCTTTAAAAACATACTAAAGAAAACTAGCTAAGTTACACAGTCCAAAACGACAGACTTCTGGGGGTCTCCAGAGGCCAAAACATTCTCAGGAAGCCCATGCACACCTGACCTATCTCCAAAGCTTTTGCTACCTATTTACCCCCCTCCTAAAGCTAAAACTAGGCTGCAATAAATGTCAGGGCTTACTTACCTGCATGGCATTTGTTTTTTAATTCCTTCCCCCTCAAGGGAAGTTGGAGGTAAAACAGAAATAAAACTGGACAAAATAAAAAAAAATATTGAGTATTTGACAGAATCCTCACAGGGACAAAGAGGAGACAATAGGTTCTCTCATCCCAAGAGACTCATGTACAAGATATATAACAATAAAGTCAATTAATTTTTTCAAACACTACAGTAGATATGACCCAATCTTTGAGTAATGATGGCTGGTACGTACAATTTTGGAAAGACTTTAAAAGTAATTTATTTTTGAGACAAGCCTTTAGTTGATGAGTATGATAGGCCCTTGCAATATTATTTTTCTCCTATTATAAAGAAAGTCGTGTTTTGCTTTGGCATTTTTCAGCAGAAGGAAAGACAAAAATGACAGGAGGAGTAACAGCAGCAGTAAGTAACAGACACACAGCAACAGCAATGGTAGCGTCTGCTCCACTTCCTGGAATGACATATGAAGAGGCACAAAATATAACCTAATTGGCCTCTAAAGACTGTAATGACTCCAGATATTAATGTATCTCTATCCCAATGGTATCTTGAGTAGCTCTCGAATGTTAATGCCAAATCCCAGTGACTATGAGAATACTGCTTTCTACACACTACAAGGAAATTAAGTGCCTAGCCTGTGGTAACACTGGAAACCTGCATCAAAGAACCCAGCAAAACCCAGGAGACCTAAACTCAAGTTTTAACTATCAGACTACCCTTCCCTTCTTTACCTAAGAATGTAGCTACAAGGATCCCAGAGATTCACAAAGTCAAAAGCCATCACTAACTCACACTTCCTAGACACAGTTTAAGTCTGACCTTGAAGAAGGATCATTGCAGAAGTTATATGGTAGGTGCAGTTGTTTTTATATAAACTGAGTTATGGCTGTTCTGCAGAATAATTGTGAGCTTGTGATTATTCCTCTTAGTCCCTAAATCTCTTGGTTGTACCAAAGGAAACCTGAGAAGAAGGAGCATGCTCCTCTTAAGTTCTCATCACATTTCCATTTTGGCAAGACAGCCAGTCCAGATCTTTGTAAACTCATGAGGCAGGAGAGAAATGCAGCACTTGGCACCCTACTTAAACTTCACCATCTAAAAATGCAGAATTGCTTTAAATAGGACTGTATGCTTTGATTTGTCATAATGTTTATTATTGCATTTATTTTCTGCCTGAAGATATTATTAAAGAATATGTTTCATCTCAATGTATGTATAAAATCAAAGGAATGAAGAAAGGCAGTACGCCTAATTTAATTACTGTCCTGGTTCTTTCAGTAAATGATGGCTGAGCATACCAATATGAATAAGGATTTGTAGTAAATGTCACACCATAATTATGAAAGTGCAGGAAATCAAGATACGGACTCTGATTCTAATTGCTCCATGATAACCATACAAACGCATCTCACTCAAAGTATTCTTTCATGACCCTAGAGTTCAGGACTGTGCTCTTTTGCCCTTCTTGTCCATTTATGAAGGAAAAACCTCTTGGCATCTAAATTATAGCTGTGATGTTCTGTGATGCTGATTTTCTAACTGTTCCATTTAACTGAATAAGATTTACAAGTAGATATCAATAATAAAATTTGTATCAGCAAGAAAGGAACCTAACTTATACCCACCATTTGAACATACCAGTCCTTCACCCCACATCACATCAAAAAAAGAGCTAAAAATACTAATTTGCTCAGGAAACTGAGTATTTTCCTTAATCCACTGAGAACACACAGCACAGGCCAATTATCTATAATATCTCAGACACTTTTTAAACATGTTCTGAGGGAAACACAGCTAGAAGCTAGTGTTACGTGCCTCCTGCGGCTCATCGACTAGGCTCGTTGCAACTCAACTTTTCAGGTAAAATATACTAAGGAGTTTTAGGATAAAGTTAAATTGGTAGAAGTTGCGGGCTATTTTCCCTCAATTAAAACTGGAATAAGATTACACCATTCACTTACATAAATTACAGAACAGAAACAGAACTCTCAATTCAGTACTTCTTTTCCAGAATATGGACCAGAGTGCTCCAGGATGCTGAAAGACTAAACTTTTATTAGCCCGTGATTTCTATTTAGTTTCGTTCCAATTTAATACTAACTTCTCTAGTCATTATTTCTTCTTCTCCTTACTTTCAGTAGCTTAAGCTTCAAGACTCCTAATAACATGCCTAGCCACAAGCGTGCAATGGTGATTTTTGACTAACACAAATATGTTCTTTTTATTTGACAATGATAACTATTATTTCACTGCACAGCCCACAAAAATCCCTTTCCTCCATGCCCATCGCTCTTTCAGAGGCTGTAGATCACAGTTAAAAGACTTTAGAAGACAGTAAGTTTTATTTCATTTCCCTGGACACCTTAAGTTACTCCATTACCGTGTCAGATTTATTAAACAATGCTTCAGGGAAAAATGTCTAGCTTAGTAGAATAGGTCAGTCTGAAAATATAAAAATCCCTCTATTTCTAACTTTTCTAGCTAAAGAGAAACTAGTTCCACATGACTCTGCTCCATACTTCGAAGCCATGCTGGAAGTCAGGTGTACGCTTCAAATCAGACTGGCACAGTTCTGGCTCGTGCTGCTCTCCCTTCACAATAAGAAGTTTCACGGAGGACTAGCAGGCATTTATCCAGGGAGTCTTTTCCCCTTGTGAACTTAAAAGCTAACAAGAAATTCCCCTTTTAATTGTCATTAGGATATATATAGTAATCTAATTAACGAAGTCACATACCATTTTTTGTCATGTTCATTATTACTACTGCTTACTTTTTATTGTCTTATTCATTGTCTAAAACACTCTAGTGACAATACAAGATGCTACTGAGGTAAATAATCTATGAACCTCCCTTTTGGCAGACACAGAGGTTTTTGTTACTTTATTTTCACAATCTCTATTTTGCTCAAAGCTTGTAAATATAAACTGAAATGCTATTACACATTTCAAGCAGAAAACTGAAGGGATGCTGCCCTAGTTTAACTGGTTCTGTAATGATACATCTCTTAAGGTGGCATTTGGGAATGATGAAGCTTTCAAAAGAGCCTAAGGAGTCAGGTACCCAGTGCCAATTAAAAAACAAAATATGTCATTGTTTTTCAACACAGAAACATAATTTGCTGCCAATGATACATTCATGAGTAAAGCAATACATTCAAATGACTTAACTATCTCTTCTCTGGTTCTAAGCAGTGGTCTGACAAAAATGCATAGTTGGGATCTTCTTTTCCTATTCTCTATTTTAAAGGCAAATTAAAACCACTGAAAAATCTGCTTTCCTTGCACTGACTAACACGAACGGATTACACGGGCACTTTGTCAGACTCGGAGACAGCTTCTGCTTGGGAGCAGGAGATCTGCTTTGCTAGAAATCTCAGGAAAAACATCCAGCAAGTGGCATTTGCCCTTTTTGAGTTTCTGTGTCAGTCCCACTGTCTTTCAAATTGAGATACCATCTACCCAGGCAACAGCAGTTGCCTGGTGCAACTGCCAGAGCTCACTGCCCACCCACTCCTCCATAGAAACTGGTGCTGACTCCAGGCTTCTGACGTGAGCCACCCTTTGGCTGGCTGAGGACTGTCTCTGGACCCAAAGGCACCGGGCAAGCCCCCTGCTCGGGGCACCCAAACAACTAACGCTGTTTCAGTGAACCCCAGCTGATCCACCTGAGCTGAGGAGCTGGCATTTGGTCTTTTGCTGCCCAAACAAGTAGTATAATTTATTAATACGGCATATTTTTCTATTCCATTATTACATTTAGAATATGTTTCACATTTCAAAAGTAAGCAAATTTATTTCTGTTTTACAGTTTGTAAATACCTGTGTTAATGACCCACACTACCAGCACTGAATTTTTCTGTACTCATAAAAAAATCCCACAACACCAAACCCCAGTAAAAACACCAATGAGCTTTCAGTTCAGGTCAGCGCTCCTACCCTCCATTACAAAATTAATAAAAATAATTAGTACATTTAATTAATAGGCACAGGAGGAGCTCCAAACCCACCACAGAACACAGCGTGTTCATCACATTCAAAATAACTCAGCAACCACCTAATTAATATCACTGGGTCATTACACCAACACTTCAGTTTGGCTGGGTACTGATGGCAACTGATCTGCAGGCTATCTGAATTTAAAAGAAATACAATAAAAATTCATTACTTTTACTTTCTACAAAAACGAGCGTACTGCATTTTTCTTGGTGAGGCTGCTAATACCTAATGTAATTATGTTACTAAAAGATCATAATCTGACATGATGGCTGTAATCTGGTATTTAAATAAGTACGTTTAAGGCGTATGTTCATCTCAAAAGCCAAAATGCTATTTTCTGCCTTGCCCTCAGAAGTCCACAAAACCTATACGGTAATCTATCAAATTTGAATTATTTTTTTTTTAATGAAAAAACAAATATTTTGTTGTGATAGCATACCCTAGCCCAACACACTATGTTTTGGATCTCACTAACATGCAGTAAATAAAAGCTACCTAATACAAACACATGGCAAAGCTTCCTTTCCTGTTTTCAACCACTTCACTAAGATGTGCCTCTTGCTGCTCACTGCCTAAAGTACTAAGCAGACACCTTACCAGAGCATTACTTTCTAAACATAAAGAGTATCTATTTAATAATTCTATTTTATTAGGTATACACAAGCAAGTCCTAGATAGTAAGAGTAACTTCACATGCTCATCCTTTCAGTTATATTAACACAAGGCTCCAGCAAGAACAGGTCCTTCTTTCTCAACATCCACTAATAAAAGAAAATATATATATGGCATATAAGAGCCATTACCACCATGTCAAAAGTGATTTTATCAAGTCACGTATACTCTTTTTCATTTGTAAACTTGGAGCAAGTACCAAAGCATGCACTGCCACATACATAGAATTAAACACACACTTATAAAGCTTCTATCAGAGATGGTCTTAGGTTAGGTTTGAACAAAATGTGCTCTAACTCTCAAAGTATTTTTAAGAGTTAAACAGTATTTAGATGGATGCACTTTCATATTTCCACTTTTAATTCATTTTTTTCCAGCTAATAAGACAAATTATTTCATTTCTGAAACATGCTAGGTGAAATAACTGT
Source organism: Arenaria interpres (assembly GCA_013399435.1). Taxonomy (NCBI): domain Eukaryota; kingdom Metazoa; phylum Chordata; class Aves; order Charadriiformes; family Scolopacidae; genus Arenaria; species Arenaria interpres. The sequence goes on from VXAK01017855.1 coordinate 414,786, forward strand.
GCTTTACATGTACATTGGATCACTGCTTTACAGATGAGGCTGAGGTATTAAATGCAAAATGGCTAAGCTCCAGCCGAAGATAAATCTCTTCTAAAAATTATAGTGAGCTGCATTATTCAAAACTATTCAGCAAGCATTCAAGCAACAACATGATGGATGCAGCAGGCCAGTCTGGGTACACAGCTAATCAATATCGCATTCGTGAATAGTCACAGAGTAGTGTAGAGCCTGATGTGGAGAGGACACGCACATGTGCTTAATATTTGGTACCATGAGCAGTCCCACTGACTTCAGCTGGACCCCTGACTACAAATCCCAGCTGCACACATACGTCTTTGCAGAAAGATGCAGGGTTCCTGCTTTTATGACACCTACGGCAAATAAGAAATTACAAAAGACCTCGGATAGCTATGCCTTGGTGAACTTTTAGCAAAGGTTACTATTTACTGCGGTCATGGTTTAATGACAACACTAACCATACAAAACCAAACATTTGGTTTTTCAATAGGCTATGACACAACACAAGCACAGCGCTCACCCATATTAATGTGCATTACTTGAATGAATTCCCCACTGCTTATAACACTGAATATAAAGGTCTTCCTTAGATATCTGAGTAATCAATACTTGGAATCAAATAAGACGTGTTTCACCGGCGAAGAAGAAAATGAATGAGGTTAAATTAATGCTGCCACTTTCTATAAACTGGCAATGGTTTCCCGCTACAGAAACCACTAACTTCATTATTTTACAACAGGAAATCAACGCTGTAGCATACTTTAAAAGACTAATTTACTTAGAGTAATAAAAAGGCACCCTCAAGGCCCATCATGTATATCATGTTATACTTAGTTTTAGGTATTTCAGCTTAAAAACAGTATGCAAAAATCTCAGCGAATCAAGTCGATCAATATTCTGCATTTGTATGCAGTAGTGCTCTCCACTCACCAAGTACTATATAAATATTATTTTATTAAATTTCAAAACAATTGTGTTAGGTGGGATAATAAAATGCCTCTGTCTTACATTCTTTATCTTAGTAATACAGCCTTTAACACAGAAGCAAAAGAAGTAAATTAATGCAGTAAACTCACTCACGGAGAGAAGGTCAGAAATGAAGGAACTGCAGACTTCTAAAGCCATGATAAAGCTAGCAGGGCACAGAAATCTACAGTCAAAGTAGGAGTATTTATATGAGGTTTGCAGGTGTCTCTTTATGTTCCATTGTGTGGTTAGAAAAAAAGTTACGGGTATTTTTTGAATATCTAGTACTCATCAGGGTTTCACAGCTCCTTTTTGCAGGAGCCCTGTTTCATGAGGATGCTGCTGAAGGGCAACCAGCACCATTAGGGAAAAGCTGAGAGCACAGAGCAAGAACAGAAATGAAAAATGAGTTGGAGTAATTAGAAAAAAAAACAAAACCAAACACCAATGAAAGAGGTAACAGATCTTTGTCTCTTCCTCTTTTCTAGCTCAGTATTTTAATTAATACAGAGTTCCACTTTCTGGAACAATGTCTCTGTGCCTGCCAAATTGGCTCCTAGCTCCTCTTTTATAAGTGACTCCTTAATACCCATTTCTCCCAGAAATCCTTCCAATAGTGTCTTATTTTCAGTTCATAAATGGTCCTTAAAATTATGGTAGATCAATGCAATACAATTATTTTGTTAAATTATTATTATATTGTTAACTTCTGTAGAAAGTAAAAAAGACATATCCTCACCCTAACAAATATTATTGTTTTCAAACAAAGCAGATAAAAGCAGAAACTATTGTAAACCTGGCCTTAACTAACAAGTCTCTAAAAATCTGGAGTTCCTAATGGCATTTAAGAGATTTTCTCAATTAGCCATTAACCAACTCATCAACTGTATTTATTAACTGTGACGCTACACTTCAGGTTTTCTATGTTTCAATCTTACAGCTCGCTGCATTCAGCCTCCTGACTAAGGAATAGTTTGTGCTATTCAAGTCAAAGATGTGATGTTAGCTCTTGTATTCATGTAATTCGTTATTTTAGAGAATATTGTAGGGTCTTGAAGAACAGGAACTTGCCTGATTCATTAGCTATCTCTCCATAACAACTGAAGAAAGAACTAAATTCTTTTCCAATTACACCTCTTCATATTTCAATGTATTTGTTGAAACACTAAATGGAGATGCTCTTGGAACATTTCCCCCTATACTAATTCCCAAAAAATTCCTTATAAAGAGCCAAAGTGGGGGCACAAGTGAATTGTACTATGGCTCTAGGACTGATGGTCTTAACCAAATAAATGCTGTAATTAGCACCAGTGTGTAGAATACCAACAGGATTTTTATTGCACTACAAATAGTCACAGCAGTGTTAATAACTTTGACTTCCAGAAAAGAATAATTTTAAAGTTTCCATGCAAAGAAGCATTTCATGTCATATTTTCATACTCATAAATACTTTAATTTTGGTAATACACGTGTTTCTAGATCTGTTAACTCCCATTTGACTTCAGTAGGATACATGTGTGAATGTCAGATATACAGAACCCTTACAAGTATTAGAGAAACATAAGGAACTTGTTAGGAAGTTAACCAAATATTGCTACAAAACTGCTTAAATATGTAACGCTGACATAATGCAGGGCTGAATCCTGCATGTATGGACAGCATGTACCAGCAGGGAAGAGAAGGCTTATAAATCTGTAGGTCTGCAAATGTCTTAAATGATTTTTGGTGAAGCAGGATATATAAACTATCAAGCCCGTCATCTTAAAGAAGCCTTTACAAAGAATCCAACAAACTGGCTACTGGCAAATACTATGGAAAATCTATACTCTGGTTTTCAGGCTGGTCACGTACTGAAAGAATTAAATAATCCCCTTGGTTTTATTCAAATTCAATTAGAATAACAAATTGTACCATAACAATACTGGCTCATCCTCAGTGTGTAATCTGCTGTCATCTTGTTTATGAAGGGGACAGAGATTAAGGATCCTTTTAAAAAAACATATATTGCATCCCAATTATCTGCAATAGTTGATATGTGCATACCCAGAAATATCACACTCCCAACCTGATGAGCTTTCAAAAGTTTAAAGCTCTGCATTAAACTAGTTGTATATCTTGAACTTGATTCACTTTTCTATTCCGGTGCTTATAAAAAAAAAATATTGCATCAATAATATTTGATAATGTATTTTAATTGAGGAAGTTTAGAAGAATTTTATTTAGGTATGAATGGAGAGGTCTATTGGAGAAAATAAACAAGCCCAAAATTGAAAACAGATAATGGGTTAATTTGGAACTACTAAAAATAATTTTGGCTGACAAGTCTTAAGTCCTAGAAGTGGGCAACAGTTTAATACAGCAATCAGAAAAGCAACTTATCAAAAACATTTATATGTCAATATCTATCTCCAGGGTTGGATGTGCCTCAGTAGTATATAAATGCTAAAAGACTCTGAAAAATCAAGCTTCATCTCAATATCTTAACATGAATTGAGATAACAACTTACAAACAACCACATCTAACCATTTTGTGCCAGATACTAACCCAGTATAAAAATGTCAGCTTTATTTGCTGAAATTGTGTCAACTTATACTGTGGCTCTGTCCTTCCAACTCTTTCTTCCAACTGAATGACTCAAAACCAACACTGACAGCTATGTAATTCCTCTTTTTTTGCAGCTAAATTCAAACAGCAAATATTAATAAGACAAACACCCTTGTTTTTAAAGATGATGTGTACACTGCAACACGTGTCTCTACATTACTGCTCAGAATAGAAATGGTCACCATTTTTCAAAGGGCAATGTAGATCTTTCTTTTTTAAAAGCATCTAATTTGCTCTGGATAACGAGCCAAGAGTAGAAAGATTGTGTCACATCACATCTCCATCTTAATTACTTTTCCATCAAGTATAATGTCATTTAGACATTATGATCTTAGCTGTTCCAGAAGCTGCTAAAAATCTTCATAATAATATACTGGACATAAATCTTCTATCACTGTTAATTCAGTGCTTTATAAATATAAAAGAGGAGGAAAACACAGGTGAGGCAAAGTGCAATGTGTTAGGGAAATTTATTTATGGAAAATGGTTTTGGCAGTTAACTTGTTCCCAACAGGTGCAATGAATGAACAAATATAAATATTATTTCTAATAAGATGTAATGTTTGTTTTTGAAGCTTTTTTGAGCCAGTTTCCTCACCCATGAGTTGACTTCCCGTAACCAGTTAATAGCACTATTCAGTAGGGGTTAAGAAAGGACCTTTTCCGTGCAGTTAATTTGTTGCATCCCAACTACCAGTAATTTAGGAAACTATGGTCACACGCATGTTGCTGCTACAACCCTCCATACTCTCTGGCTACTTTGCTTTCTACCAAATAAAATGGAGCAGATGTTTTGTTCTATAAGTAAATATGCAAAGAGGTTTAAAAAGCACAAGGCAATGATTAAATAGAATTATCATCAAGACAATTCAGATACATTCACAGAATTATCATACACAATTTGAAACAGGAGCACAATTCAAACAGCTTGTCTGTAAACCTTGCAAAATTTGCAGCAAAAGAGGGACCAGAACTGAAGAATGCGCCCACCAACAGGCACACGTCTCATAAACTCCACTCCCACACAAGTCTGCATGAATGTGCCCTAGAGGTACCTACATGGGTGGATGGATAAAGAGAGCCCAGAAAAAAGCAAGTAAAAGAGGGTGAGAATTACTGTGGCTTAAAAGCATGTCACTGCCATAACAGAGTATCACAACTAAGAGCTCTACCTGTGACATCACGTATGTTTTAAGTCTCTCTGAACCCTGTGGAGGTAGCAGGACTTTTCCCTGTCCACCGACTAGGCCCTACACTGTCCCACGTCACAGCCAGAGGAAATTCAGGACTTCCCACTGCAGGTGCCACAATTTACCAAGACCTTGTGTAATCCTATTATAAAAATCATTCTTAACATACCACAAACCGACCTTGATTATCGCTATTAATCAAGGCAGTGCAACAGTGCCTTAGCCAACCACGAGAGAAGGTACCAAATTACACTCGTGTCTCAAGTCAAACCTTCTTTATTTGAAGCATATTATTCTGGCGCACACAGAATGGTATCACAGTTATATCAGCAACGGTCTTTTTAGTAACTGCCTGGTAGACAATAGTCATTTTAAGTATCTAGAAAACCAAATGGGTCTACCCTTAGTGCTGGAATTCTGCTCTTCCCGTTCCAAGAAAATGACTTCTTTATTTCCAAGTAATTGTACTGAATATATTAACTTTATATTTCTAGAATAATAATACCTTGCTGAAGATATTCAGAATTTATCTGACTTACCAGAACGATGGTGATGTTGTTCTTCTAGGAATTCCAAGTCAAGCATTAGGTCATCTTCATCCAACTCACAGGAGCCCAAGTTATTCAAGACATCCTAATATATATTTAAAAAAAAAAAAAAAAAAAGCAGCAGCATTTAGACAGATGTGTTAACCAAACTGTTTTGCACAAAATAATGAGAAATTACATCTGAGAAATACACCTAGGTAGAAGCTACAGAAAAAATCAGAAAATTTTTCTACTAACATTGTACCAGTGAGAAATTGTATGAAACAACAGTCCAAGTAGAAAAATATTGGTCATCATTCTCTGTTTTTACAGGATCGCAATTATTTCACAAAAAAACCCCAGAAGTATAAGTAATACCACACATATAACTCTAATTTTTTTTTTTTACTATGCAATGGTGGCTTTGTGTCTTTCCAACTTTAATCATAACTTTTTATGAAGCATAAAAACGTTATTTTTAGCACAACACAAAAGTATCAGTACTTGTTTTTCATTAAATTTTTGAATTCCACACACTGCCTGCCCTTACCAATATTCTCCAAAGAGAGATTTACTGTTCTATTTATCTAAGGTATAAAGAGACACAAATTTAGGATAAACAGGAAATTCAGGCACGAATGATCAACTCATGAATTTTTAGAAGTATTAAGGTGGGTAGTAAAGGCTTACATGGACAGAGATGAAAGCCTGACTCTGAAGTGTAACTGCTTAGGTCCCCATTCCCTTTTTGCGATTCATTTTGTTTGTCAAGTTTTAACCGCAGACAGGTAAAGAAGGTTTATACAATGCATCCTCCCCAAAGTCAAAAAGAGGTGCGGGGCTACAATCCAAAGAGATCAAAATAGTACCTTTTTGCACTACGTTTTTCCCTACAGGATTAGCTTCTCAGAAGATAAAATGACTAGTTATGTCTCAGGTAGACATCGTTACTCTGTAAACTCTTGAGTCCAGCAATGTCATTATTCAGGCTTCACTTAGGGTCATGAAATGGCGTTCGGGTCAGCCTTTGCGAAGCCCTGCCTGGATTCAAGCTCCAACAGGGTAGGTTTAGACTGAACATTAGGAAGGAATTTTTCACAGAGTGGTCAGGCATTGAAATAGGCTACCCAGGGAGGTGGTTGAGTCACCATCTCTGGATGTGTTTAAGGGACGTTTAGATGCGGTACTGAGGGATATGGTGTAGGGGAGGACTTTGTAGAGTAGGGTAGATGGTTGGACTCGATGATCCCAAGGGTCTCTTCCAACCTAGACGATTCTATGATTCTATGATAAACAGTTCCTGCAGCCAGACACAGGAATGACAAACCATCGGGGAAGAGCTGATGCCATGGCTGAAGGAAGCCTCTCCTCTCTGCCATCCAGGGACAATCAGCAGCAGGGAGAAGGCAACCCACAAGGACAGTTCACGTCTTTCTTGTTCCCTGTTCCTATGCTCACCACGGGCTACTTTGGAAAGTGATGAGCCAACTGGTTTCTCTAGCCCCTACCAACCTCAAGTTGCTATACTAACTGTATTAAAAGAGATATTAATTCTGCACTTTCTTCCCATGAGTATTTTATTCTATGGACAAGTAATTTTTATTAGTGTGATATGAAAAAAGGACAGTGATTTAAACTAAGGGGAATAACTAGTATCACAGTATCACATATGGTCAGGTACAGGCTCTGCTGCATTTCTTTTGACCTGATAATATCATTATTTTCTCCACAGCCACCAACATCTAATCAAAGATAATTCATGTATTCTCTAGCTGGCGTTTTGTTTGAAAATCTACAAGTCATATTGCAACAGGCTTAATTCTTCAGTCCGTTCACAGGCAAAAAAAAGTCAGTAGATGCTCCATGAGATGCTGGCACCCCATATATCTCACAGGCTCCCAACACAAATGTAACACAGATAACATGGGAATTCAGTGTGGAAGAGGCCTGGTGGTCGTCCCAAAGTATCAAGCTGTCTGCTATACAATTGCTCTGTATAGCAATGTGCTGTATAGATAGCAATGTAACAGCAGTATACATTAAACTATCAAAAGCCCTTCCTGACACCAGTTTCAACCAATTTTTTTTATGTTCCTTCTAATTCTTTGAAGTATTTTCCCCTCATAACAGATTCCCATTCTTATTCACCCTCAAAACTTACACTTATTCAATCCTTTTGAGCAATTATTTCTTCTAATTCTGTTTTCTACTCTATCACAAACAACATGCAGGCAACATAAGGACTTTTTCTTGCATTTTCCCTGACTTCCCATCAGCACAAGAAAACATCTTCTAACATACAGAACCCACTGCTAACGCTGTTGCTATAGTTACAGATGCCGAGCACAGAAAGTGACAATTGTCAAGTGCAGAGACCTCGACACAAGCAGCGAGCAGCATTGTACAGAAGGAAAATATACATCACATGAACATTGCAGTGACACCTAACACACATCTTATTCCCTCTACCTTAAAGAGCTGCTGACAAGGCTTCATCACAGTGACTGCTTCTTTCCCTCATTCTGACAAAATGTAGACATTCAATAATCAAATTATTTATTACTGTACAGTACAAAAGCATAAAGATAAAACATGAAAATGCAATACATAGATGTGTTATATCAGGCTACTGTACCTGATACTTAGGTAGACACAAACCTTTTTAGTCTGAATTTACGTTAACACATAACGAACTAGTTTACTAAAAAAAATGTAAAGAAAAAGTATTCTGTATTAAGCGGAAGTCGGAGAATGCACATTGTTCAATGTTACAGATAGCCTAAAACTTAAATAATTTTTGAATCACCATTGGAGCTAATGAAACACTGAAGACTGAAAATCTCATTTAGGACTTGTGTGCATCATTTAGTACCAAAATACCTTTCAAAAGTAAGACACTTCTAAAATTTGTTCTGTGTTCTTTGCATAAGTTCCAAGAGCACTGTCTGACAAGACTGAAGTATCTTCAGTCTGAAATACCAGCTGTATTTCAGAAGGTAAGTCAATGATTATAGCAAATTAAGAGCAGATGAACATAATGAAATGAAAGAAGAGTTTGGGATTTTTTGTTCCGTTTTTAAATTTAGATGCTATTTTGCACTTGAGCTTGATCAAATGGTATGTTAAACTACTCAATGTACAACATACCTTTTTTATATAGTGTTTTACTAATTCAAGAAAAGCGTTTTGGTGACGAAGTCCAAAAGAACAATCCCCACAATCTTTAAGCAACGGCTAAAAGATTTTCATGCCAGTACAGGCAAAAGGTAAAAAGGTTGAAGTACCCATTTTTCTAAATTGAAGAATCTCCACCAGGTAAGATGGACCAAAAGGAAAAATTTCATATACAATTCTCCCCTTGCATATTATTGTCATTCAGGAAGGTCTTCACTTCCAGTAACCTTCAGAGCGGAGGCAAACCGTGCTCTGTCTATCCTCTGTCCTGCAATACAATGTGCACCCTGCTCCTCACAGCAACATCCCTGCTCATCCACCTGAGGCGAGGGCTCCCTGCTGCCTTCCCAACGCAGCTGTGACCCCCTCGCCTTCCCTTTCCTACAGCCTTTTAACTGCACCAACAGCAGTAGGCAAGCTAAAGTGAAAAAGAAAAGCTCCCCCGAGTTTATTATTCTTGAAAGTACCTCCAGCAGGGAAACAGTCTCTCTCTTTCCCCATGAGTTCACTTGTTCTTTATAAAGGGGACAAATCACAGAGCTGGGAACAAACAAATTAAAGCAGCTACTGTCCATCATGGTGAGAACGAGGGCTTGGCAGAGAGAGCTGCTCTTCCTGCCAGGGGTGTCAATGATGTCAGTCCAGCTGCTTGCTTGCTCTCATCGCCCACCTCTGCAGGTGATATAAAACAGAGACAAACTCATGAATGCATAAAAGCACACCCAAGAAGAGCACATTAGGTTCCCTAACCAAGTAGTATTTTCTAAAAACATATACTTAGAAAAATATAATAAGATAAAAGGGTTCCTAGAATGACCTAATGCCACAGAACAGCTCAGTGATACTGCTGCGAGTGCAAGCCCATGTCATTCGCCCCTTTGCCTCCTCCCCAGCATCCATTACTCCTTTGTTGCTATGACAATTAGCAACAATTGTAATTCCTCTTTAAGTTTAATATATCTTGATCCTTTCCACGTTCTCCCCCTCACCGCTGCTGCTATGTTTTTTGAAGAACAATGCAATTATTAAAAAAAAAATAAAATAGAGACACAGAGAGAGAGATCCAGCCCCAAAAAGAATTCAAAGTTTCAAGGCTTTGCTACAAAAAGAAAAAGAAATTAATCCTTCCGTCAAGCTCCCAAGGATACATTTGTTATTTATGGTGGCATACCTTTTATTTATTCCATGGGGCAATTAATTTATCTAAGGCAGAAGCTCTGCAGCAACAACCTCTTGATTGACTGTGAAATAGTCCCTTAGAGACCTTAAGACATACGTTCTACTGCTGGTGTCTGCTTCCCACTTGATTTCTACCACCATTTTGCATTTATAATGGACCCAAAATTAACATGACGGTGCTTTTTTCTTACAGCTGATCCGGAAGTTGGTCATAATCTGTGAGAAGAACGTTGTGAACAGACTTACTTAGCCGATCACTTGCCCACATGTCTCAGTGTATCCTAGTCAAGATACACTGCAGCCCTAGTTTACCTATCTTTCGCCTTTGACTTTGGTGAACTGTTATTTAAACAAGTTTCTATTTAAACAATAGTTTAACAGTGATATTCTGTCTAAATGTTACTACTTCAGAAAAAAAAGCAGTAATTTGTACATCGGTTCAGGCCCCTTTTGATAATGGTGTAGCAGAACAGCATGTTAACACAAGAATATTTGAAGTCATCAGTAACTTTTCAGTAAAAATTCTCATATTTAAAATTCTTTCAGCAAAAACAAGAGGTACAAACTGTTGTTCTCCATCCAACAGCTACATACCTTACTCAAAGCTCATTGAACTCAATTTAGTAGTGACTGGGCCCAGATGTTCTTAAGAAATATGACCTAAGAACCATTTTGTTATCGAAAGATACACAGTGATTTGCATGGGCATAGTTCAGAAACAGGGAAACGTTATAGGGATAGAGACGTATTAGACATACAGCTCCTCCCAGGCAGAGTGTGTGTATCTGCATAGTAAGTTTACTCAGGGTTGCTGAAGGCTTCTTCCTTCCTACCTCAGTTCCCTTCCTATATCTGTCTTTCTCTCTTCTCAGCTTCCCTTCCTACAGTCACTTAAAGGAAATTTAATGCATTATACATGAATTTTCAGTCCTGTTCCAGAATAGTCCAGTATTTCATTATTTTTAGCCCTGATCCAGCTCAGAGTCTATGACATTTAAAAGGAGTTTGAAAGCTGAAATAAATAAGAACAGCTTTAGCAGTAAATACATACAAAGTGCCCAACATACAGGTCTCAAATCTACTATTAGGCTTAATCAAACAACAAAAAGCAAATTACATTTCTCTATGAAGCCTTCTTTACCATGTGGGGTTTTTTTAATTATTATTCCAAATAACCAACTCACACTACTAAATAACTAGTGAAATTACTGCTTATGAAATTATAGTATACTCATCTGAAAACTGACTACTCTGGTATTCAGAAACGACAATAAAACATACATACGAATAAACAAATACACTAAAGCATATTATTTTGTTAAGCAACGCACTTCAGTTCCAAAATGGACCTTGCAAAATCATGTCAATTGCACAATATATATAAGCAAAGCAGGGTAAATCCATGTAGAACTGAATATTTACAACTAATATGCAAAACCACTAAGAATAATTGGGGTTTGGTGACAAATCTGCTAATTTGAAACAGCCAGCAATCGATGGCACTAATCAAAAGGTCCATTTCTTGATGCTTTCACACATTTTGATTCTAGACTTCTTGCTCCCAACGCTATTGATATAATAAAGTTTCAGCAAGGTCCTAGAGGCAGCAGACACAGGTTCTCTCTCATTACCAGCATCTTTAGAGAGTTGTATATGTTATTTTCTAATTTTATTCTAATTAACACGCAGTCCCTAGTCAATACAGTGTTCAATGGCTTGTGTTCCTTTTTCATTTTCTATGCTGGTATCTTGAGGGAGATTCAGCCCTGACAAATTTTGTTTTTGCCAGCAAGGGGATGCAGATTTTTTTCTGACCAGTGCTTTTGTGTATCCACACACAGGTTGCCACTGGGATCTGGCATTTTCCGGTGTTTTTCAATGTTCTTTTACACAGGCGACAGGCGATTTTGTTGCAATATCACTGTACTGAATTTCCATTTCATTACAGTACAGTGATATTGCAACAAAATCATGACTATTGCTTGGAGATTGTTCAAGACCTTTGAGAACTTTAGGTCCAGTAAGGAACTTGATGAAGATACAAGACTGAAACACTGACATGTTGCAATTACTCAGTTCATAAACACTTCTGCCAGACACATATATAGCCAAAGATAGTATTCACAGAAGTCACTGAAAGTTAACTCAGATTATATGTACATTGATGTAACCATACTATCATGAACTTGAACATACTGACTACATTTTAATGTTTAGTGCATTTTTTGATGCATTAAAGATTGCACCTGTGCTCAGCAAAAACATTATTGTTCCTGGAAAGCATTTGGTCACTGCGCTTCCCCTGGTGCATGCCTGTGGAAAATACTCACTGCTGCTGGAATTCAAACCCTGCAGATGAGCTTTAGTCACAGACACACCGCTCTTCATCATCCCCTAAATCAAATACAGATGCATTTCTCCTCAAGAATCTGTAATCCCACCTCACTGCCACTTTAGACTATATGAGGAAAGCCCTAAATTCCAGGGGAATACATTTTTAAAGCTTTTTTCCCTTGACAATAGCCTGTATCTCATTTGCATAAGTGATTATGCGGGGATCATTGGATTTTCAAAGATATTTTTAGAAGTACAATAACAAAATTTTAAAAACGCACTTTAAAAAAAAAAATGCTTTGGGTTCTGTTTTGTTTTCCTTTCTCCCCATGTTGGCTTCTAGAAATCTTTCTGATCATCTTCATCTGTATTATTGTTCTTAATAATCTTCTGAATACAAATTTTCGTATCTTACTGGGCTGCTTTTGTTCAAAATATCAGGATTTAGTGTTCATGCCTTCCCATTGAAATGATGGCACTAAATGTGGTTTATACAATTCCTCTCAGAGAAAAACAGCCCAATATTGCATGCATAATAGTATGTCAGTATTTAGTATTACAGATTAATTTTTTTCTTCGCTGCAGAAATATATGGGAGGGAGGTATTTGAGATCAATGCTTTTGTAAGCGCACACGGAAAACACACTCTAGAGAGAATAATTTTATTCTTTTGTAAAGACATATGTATGACAATTCACCTGTATCTACTCAGGGTAACTGCATATCTGATGCTGCAAAAGATCAGAATTAAATACTTATTTCAAGTCTGAAATGATTTCTAGAGATTGCCAAAAGATAGTACTTCATCAAAATTGTATTCAGCAAAGAAACATGACATACAATCAGCATAAGAATGAAAACTGAGACATACTCAAGGAAAAAGAAAGACCTTGAGCTATTTAAAGTAACGTTAACTCCTAGAACTGCTCCTGAATAATTCATGGATATAATGAAGTATTTCCCCTTCTGCACTCTCCCACACACTTCAAAGGGAAAATGAAAGTACGCAAAACCAAGAAAAGAGAAAAACCTTTAAAAAACAGATCCCTGCCAACAGCCTAAAAATCTCTGTATCAAATGTAAAGCTTACGGATGCCTTTCATATAGCAAGAGCAGCTTAAGTGTTCTTTTTTTCCTGAATAGCACCACCCAAAAAGCATATTATTTCCTACTTGAATAAACTAGAGAATTTAGAAAGGAAAAAATAAATCTTGTAACACTTGGAAAGAACATTTTCTGTAGCTAACGTGTAGAAATCCATTTATATTATAAATTAATGTGCCCTTAAGACCCAAAGACAGAAAGCTATCAGTGGAGGGAACTGTCTAACTATAGAGCTCAGATCCACACTATTCTTCAAAATATTTTTTGCACGCACGCTTTCAGCTGTGTAAGGGGAGTACAGTATTTTCCATCCCATTCTTGTTTCTGCCCTTTCGATTCTCCCTGTGCATTAAATCAATGTCTGCAATGATACTCCTTTTGCCTGAGTGATTATAACTAATGGACTCTCCTAACATGCCTCAGTTTGCACTCACCTGCATGGGGTTCATTCTGCCACAATGTGTCATACAACACAAAGCCCAAGCACTGCTGGTGGCACGAACAGGACCTGACCGTGCTGCTGTCTGGCTGTGGCATTAGTCAGGATCAGACAACAGAGGGAGACAGCATGTACCTTCAGAAGTCCACGGGCAAATCACTTGTTGATATAAAGCACCAACATTCATTTTCCCCACATTAATCAGGTTCCATTTCATTAGGACAGAATGCATAGGGATGATATGGTCAGGTACTTCGACACCCAGTGGTCCGTAGCTCACCTCCCACCACAAACCTACAAGATTTTCTCTTCCTACATAGCAGCTGTAGATGCTGCCAGCTGTCTTGGCTACCTTCGCTGCTCTTGGGTCATCCAAATGCTACAGTGCTGGTGAGGATAATGTGCAGCTGCAAGCCACAGGTTGGTGACCCTACTGCAGCACTGCCAATAGTTTGATAGTGCAACCTGCCTCTAAGAGCGCAGCCGTGAATACCAATAGATTCACCTTTGCAGGTGTAACTAAGGACATACTATTTGCTTGCCTTGAACTCAGACATACACACACTAAAATGGAGAGGCAACAGCTGGTGTACTTTTTTTTGGTAAAACGGCAATGCCACTTAATACCATAGTTGGTAACAACATACAAGCATTTTATAATTCTGCTGAGCACAGGTCTATAAAGGACACGCAACTCCAAAGACTGAAACAGATAATGGTTACAGCACAAACCACATACAGGAGAACATGCAAGCAACAAACCATGGCAAGATGACAACAAATGAGGTATAACAAACAGGAGAGGCGTGTGACAGGATCAGAACTAGTCCTGGTCACAAAAATAGGTGACCTAAAGGAGAGGCAGACAAGGTTTTCTCCCTTTCCATTTGGGGAAGAGGCTAAGAAACACAAAACCACCAAGGATGAGTGAGCAAAGACGGGGAAAGAAGCAGCACACTTTGGCTCCAGTTTCCAACACCTGAGAGGGCAGGAGCTTTGCCCCCACAGCCTCAGTGAAGGTGACGGCAAAGACCATCAGCATCACTGGTATCCATACCCTGGCAAAACTGGCCTCATTTGTCAGCATCTGAAATAGCCCCATTGCAGCCACCAAATTCCCACACTTCCATAGCTGTCCACATATGTATGCACACACAACCACTTGCAACACATAGGTCAGCTGCACAGACAAACAGCTCTTTGAGAACTAGCAAGCAATAGGTGCCTTTGGCATTTAAATTTTAGCATAGTTTATGCTTCTATTAAAGTATTCAAATTAATCCAGGTTCAAGTCAACATTAGATAAAGATCAGTCCTTGACAAAGCTGATAAAGACAGCAATCATCTAACCTCAAACTTACTATCTAGCAATAGAATAGTAAATAGTAAAAGCCACGTTTAAAATGTGCACAAGCTTCTGTGCACCAGAAAGCTTGAGATTTGAGTCTGCAAATAAAAGGAAAAACAGTATCGTTTCACACAGACGGGCGCTTGCTGACTGTTTGCCTTCTTTCCAATAGTTCTAGAGTGCTCAGATTCACTGTGGTTGTAAACAGCATCATGGCAATTGGATTTTCCGTGTTCAAAAAAGAGAAAGGTGTATACATTTTTCATACATTAATCTATGATTTCATTAACAGAATCCTAGAAAAAAATAATCTTCTGTTAAGCAAGTATGAAAATACAGTCAAAGAAATGCAATAAAGCTTAAAATGACCGAATAAAGCCTCCTTTAATAGATTTTCTTTTTTTCCCCTTCACTTATACTCACATATGCTTTCCTCCCAGCAGAGGGATACATCTGCAACACATAATTTGCTTTGTGGATTAGTTAATGTTTTTACAGCTTTTGTAATAGGCAAAGCACTATGCAAGCGTTCTAGTACAGTCATTATCACCATATAGCTTTGGGAAAGTTTTCTACATCTCGTGTGCCAGATTCTTCTGCCAAAGACAGAAAATGCTCCTAGAGCATCTCTATCTTGCATTCATATAGGATATAATTTAGACCATTTCCTGAAGCTTATTTCTATATATCTTAGAGATGCGAGTACAACAGGCTATTCAACACATGGATTAGTCAGGTAAATTTTTCCAAAACCATTCAAATTAACCACATAACTTATGGTTAAACCTTTTGGCAATTGAAACTTGGGCAACTAGAAACTTTTGGCTGTGTCCTGACAGCACTCAAGTCAATTCTTCAGTGCCCTGGTTTGAGCGACACAGGATTAATTTATCTTCCAGTAATATTACTTTTCATTCAGATCTCTTCTAAAGCTTGGGAAAACTGCACTTTTAGAAGACTCTAGTGTCTGAATCTGTGAAAATATTTACTTTATAGCCAGCTATACAATGTAGGTTTCAAGATGTCAGTGTTTTTGAACCTTGTCAGGTGCAGGGACGAGGAGGAGCAAGATCCAGGCACTTGACCCAAGCTGACCAACAGGTTTGTTTCATACCATGAATGTCACATTCAATATAAGTCAGAAAGTTTGATGAGGAGTTCTCTCTCCCTCGACAGTTGCGATCCTGAGAACTCCCTAACTCCCTGCCCCGTTGCTGGACCCCTGAGCCCTTCCGTTCCTCCCGAACCCGCAGCACTCGCGGTGTCTAACATTTGCTGTCCACTGCTGGGAGTGTACAGCTTCCTACTGGTAGAATTGGCTGAGTATAATCCTTGTGTGTATCAGGATCAATATTGGTTCTCTGGTATTATTAATGTTAATTACTTAGTCTTATTCTATTAAATCTGTGTATATTTCGACCCTCGTGTTTGGTTTTTTCCCAATTCCTGATTCAACATTTAAAGGGTTAAAAATTGCTTATGATACCTAATCAATCTTCATTTTCATTTTTGCCATTTCTTGGCCAGCAGTACGGCGGGGTGTGGGAGAGATATAACCATACAACTAGTGAGGACCTGGCTGCCAAAAACAGAAACATTTACATTCAGGGGATACAAGAGGGAGAACCTTTGCATTTAAAATCTTGATAAACCACCACCACTCCTAAGGGGTAAATGACGGCGATGTCTTTAAAAAACATTATTCTTCTAACAAACCACATAAGAAAAATTCCCCTTCTGCGACCACCCAGCACCACATTCATCCGGCAGACACAGTGGAATTCAAGCCCCATTTCCCAAATGGGACTAACTTTATTTAGCGCGTGTTTTCAGTATTTCTGAAAACAATGCAGGTACCAAGCTCAAGAACAGATTGATTACTCCTGCAAATAATCTCTCCCCAAAATGTCACACTTCTACTTATATCATCTGTAGTGTTGGAGTCAGCACTTTTAGATGCCAAATGAAGATTATATATTCTATGGCTTGTGCATTATTTTATTTCTAGGAAAAGACTAAGAACTTGCTTCATACGAAAAACTCAAAACTCTCCTAGACATATGATTAAATAAAAAAAATATTTTTGTCTAGTAGCAGGAAAATTTAATACATTTTCCCTCCCAATATTATTATAAGCCAATTCAAGGCTGAACCTTCTGGTTCTAATTCTAATTTGTAGCCTGTAATATTGGTGATAAATCACTAAAAAGTGAGCCCTGTAAATGGAACCGCAAGTGACCCTTTACTATAGCATTGTTAATGCAATATCATAATAGATATGCTATTGCTAATACTATTTGAATTCTTTCTGTTTCCATGGTAACTTTGGCCTACGGCTGCTCTGGTAAACAGGGTTTTAAATCATTCTTTGAGAAAGACTTCTGCTCAAATGTCATTTTTCCACGAGTGCATACTTTTCCTCACTTTCTTTGTTTCTTTTTAAGGAAAACTGTAATGGTAATTACTGGTCCAGAAGACAGACTGGTTTTGGTTATTGCAGTAAAATGGGCAGTGAATTAGGAACTTCAAGCAGCAAGGCAACCTGTAATGAGCTTTGATTAACATCAGCAGTATAAAATACAATAGTCCCTCCCAGAGAGGTATCTAAATCTCACAGCGACTGAGAAACTATAACCCCTTGCTGGAAATTCTGTAATGCATACATTTTATGAGTTTTGTTACTTCTCCTCTGTACTTCCAAAACTCTTTATTTCTTAAAACAACTATCTTTTACAGTATCCACATGTGCATTTTATTCTGACAATTATTCTGCCCCCTAGACATCAGAACAGAAGAACAGCATGAATCCCTATGCAACAGTGTCCAATTCTTTCCTATGACTTACACAGGAGCTTAAACTGAACAGAAAAATTCAGTTTTTCGTGCATGCCCAGCCTAAGAAGAGAACAGTAGACTGGTACCAGAGGTCACCTGGCTTTTATGTCCTAATTCAGTGATGAGAAAACCTGTACATTCACCTTTCAGTCACCTTGCCAACCACAATTGGGGATAATAGACAGAATCTGGTTGCGTCACAGAATTTTCTTCTAAAAAATAAAAATAAAAAAAAAAAAATGTGTCAATGAAGTCAATATGGTATTAAGGGGACAATCTCCTTGCAGGACCAAAGTGGAAATACCTGAGAACACACCACTCTTGGAGAGGTGTAACACTCCTTGAAATAAGGCCAGACAGATACTTCGGCTAGTCCTTAAGCTTTTGGGCACCCCTGTCTGTTCAGCCTACCCCGATAATAGCACGAGTTTTATTACTGCTTCAGAGCCCAAAGCGGCAGCTAAAGATGATTCCCTTTGTAAGGCAATGAACTCACAGTCCATTTTCAGTACAACAAACCCTAACTAATGTTAATTGCATCACAAACTCTTACTTGCTTGGCAGGACATCCAATCCTTCCGTAATTTGAGTCAATATAGCTGTTTACAAATCAGACTGATGTCAGGTTTATCGGGAAAATGTAATTGCTGATGCATTCTAACCAGTGAAAGCTCAAATAATAATGTTGTTAACATCAAATAATAATGTTATCTATATCATATATTACATATACATACCTATGGAGCCCCAATAAAGTTATATACATATTGTAGAAATTGGATCAATGTCTGGGTCTTCAGAAGAAAACCGTATTCTAAAAAATTACGTACTGGATTTGCCACAAAGCAAAGCACAAAACCTGTTCTTCACTCTGCTTACAGGTCTTTTACCTGTAATTCTGTTTCCATTTATTTCTGTTCACTGTGTGGCTTTGCAGATTAAATGGCATCTGCAAT
Organism: Arenaria interpres; assembly: GCA_013399435.1. Classification (NCBI taxonomy): domain Eukaryota; kingdom Metazoa; phylum Chordata; class Aves; order Charadriiformes; family Scolopacidae; genus Arenaria; species Arenaria interpres. Next base: position 433,461 of record VXAK01017855.1, read on the forward strand.
ATTTCTTTGACAGTTCCCATTCTTCCTATAAATTTAACAGAAATAATGTGCATATAATAAAGGATAGAAAAGACATAGCTCATATTTTGTTTTTAAGGGAAATGAATGAAAATATGCACTCACTTAATCAGTACTTGGTAAAGGCTCTCTGGTTTGCCATTAAATAATATATATCTATTCGCAAGTCTGCTATTTGAACAAGTGGGGATGGGCAGCTTATTAAACTGACAAGTTAAACCAAAACAGACAGGAAAGGCTTAGCTCCCCTAGGAAGTACTCCAAAGACCTTTTTCACTAAACAACATTTATGCATCTTCACAGTATAGAGAGCAATTGTAACTCTTTAAGGTCATGGTGACACTGTCAGAAACTTTCTTAAATCCTTACCAAAAAGACTGTCATTATAATGATTTTCACTTGCCATTAATTCCCAGCTGCCTAATTTAGTAGGGTAGAAAGCAGTCCCCTCAGTACTAATTGGAATAAATTTTTAATTTAATAGTCTAATGCGCTCCAGTTTGGTTTTTTTTCTTTCCTTCCAGCAAATCAATGCTCTCATTATTTGTTAACGGCTAGGTGGTCAGGGCATACTGTCAAGAGGCCTAAAATAAGATAGACCCTTGGTCAAAAGCCTAGGTTTAAACCAGCAATACATACATCACAGGGTAAGTTTCTTTCATACAGTTACGATTTTCTTTCAGAAAGAGGTAAACCCCAGTCTTCTGTTTTGAACAGGGTAGCAGTATTTATAGGTTCAGTTAACAAAATGTTGCTGTTTCCTTCCCACTCTAAAGAGGCAACACCACAAAAATCCAGACTTGCTCAGCACTAAGGAGAAGTTATCATACCACAGTGTGATTAAACCAGATCCTCGGACTAAGCTTCAGTAAGGCGACCACAATAAAGTAATCTGGATAATATTTGCCACAAAATGTTATTCAGCATATAACAACACGGAAACTCAAAGTTCAAATTTATGCTAAGAACTTCTTGGGCTCTTAAATTAGACCAGTTCTCAATGTCCACATAGTCGGGACCTTACAGAATAAACTGAAGCATTACATGGTACATTTTTACTGCCTTAGCACTGGCAGATTGCCATTATTTTCAAATGTTTACTAGAATGAGGAAGCACTTATACAATACTTTTTAGTATAGTACTTCTATAGTACTTGTAGTATTGCACATTAGTGATGTTGAAACTACTTTATTTTCTCTTGTTGCCTTGATTTTCACCCAGATTCAGACTTCATTTCAGACAACAGGTTCCAATAATGCTTTCTACAAGGATTAGCAGACATCTTCACACCTCCAAAACAGAGTGACATGTTCTTTCTTGATCAATATCCCTATTTTTAAGATGCTTTTCTGCATGTAAGTGCTTTCTGTAGCTGCTGTTGCTTTTACGGCAAGATAAGAGGAAAGTACAGAGATAAAGACGGTTTAGAAACATCCAGTAGAATCTGCATAAAGCTTAGATACTATTGGATGTGCTGAGCAAAAGAAATCTGATCAAATACAAAAGCCCAGACCTGCTACAGCCTTAATTCTGTATGTATAAACTGGATTAATCAAACATTAGTTTTGGTTTTCTTTCTATTTATTGGAGTGATATAGCAAATGTAGTCATTATGGTAAAGCCAGCATATGTAAATGCCATTCGGGTGTTCAGCACTATTAGTCCCAGCTCTGCAGTGGAAGTGTGTATGTACTTTTACAAATGACAACTTATTACCCTACTTTCCTAAAGAATAAGGTTGATGTCATCCTATTGTTTAAGCGGAAACTTTGTTTGTTCTTTTCCCAGGAAATTTTGAACCTCTTTATCAACATTAACTCAATCGGACAGAACAGTGACAGTCTTAAAGGCAAAACGCAGAAGCTAAACAACAGCAGGTATTTGGATAGGAGTGACATTCAAGCAGTGCATCTGCTATGATCAGAAGTGCTATACAAACTCACACCTTACAGTAGTAGATATGAAATACCCTTTTTGCATCAACTGCAGGAAGTTTCAACTGAACCCTACATCCTTCTTTGATACTGACATTGATCCACCTCTCCCAAAACATAAATCCCTTTGCAAGTCAGGTTTCCCTAGTTTCAGTGCTCATAAAACTCATTTGCTTGCTACATGATCAAACAGTGAATATTCTATGATTACTCTCCATACACTAACTAATACAGACCAACTCAACATCCTATTGCTTTTAAGAAAAAAAATCAGAGACAAGTGTAATTACTCCACAGAACGAGATGGCTGCACTGCTGGGACCAGTACTCAATCTTTTATTTGTGCATCTCTCTTATTCAGCCATACCAGGCAATTGCTTAACTTTATAGTATCATAATCTGAGGAAACATCCACCCAGTAGAACAGACTAAAAAAAGAGAAATGGAGTTCTTAATTCGCCAGAGATTTGTAAACAAGTTTTTTTAAGACATACTAGCCGCTAAACCCCTGTGTCCATCCTTACAGCTCCTGAAACAATAAGCATATACCAGTACAATCATGTCGCCTGCTGTTACTAACAGAAGGAAGAGGTTTTTCTTCTTTAAATCTGTATTCACTTCAAACAGGTGAGCATCTTAAGCTGTTAGAAAACTATATACAAATTAGCTTAGTCAGAGGTTCACCGAGTTAAAGGTTAGGTGGTGTTGTGGTTTAACCCCAGCCGGCAGCTAGAACCACACAGCTGCTCGTCCAGTTCTCCCTCTTCCCCTAGAAGGGCAGGGAGAAAAAGGAGAAAAGGAGGGGAAAGAGAAAGGAAAAAAAAAGCAAACCTTGGTTTGACATAAGGACTGTTTAATAGCAACAATAACAGAAAAGGAAAACAAGAATAATAACAACACAAGTCACTCTCACTGCCCAGTGAATAGGCACAATCCTGAGCAATGATCATGGTTTCACCCCCAGCCGACCGCCATTTCTATACTCAGCATGACGTCTACGGTACAGAATATTCCATTGGCCATCCCTTGTTCTGTCTATGCTCCTTCTCAGCTTCTATGGGATGCTGAAAAGAGTCCTCAAAAATCATAAACATTGCTTAGCAACAACTAAAGCAATATGCATCATTGGCATTCCTTTCACAGCAATCACTAGAAAGAAAATTCACTCTTTCCCAGCCGAAACCAGAACAGGTGTAAATGCTATGGTTCTATTATTCACATTTGTGAGATAATCGCAACTGACTGAGGAACAGCATGTTCCTTCAATACAGTCAAACACACACAAATACATATAGAGCGCAGCAGCTCATCTCCTTCCATAGCACCTGTCACCATAAACATATGATTTCAGCATCTTCCTCACTGCTCTGACTCACATTTGCACAGAGTCCATTTAAAGACCAATGACCTGATGTATTACCTAATAAAAGGTGTAAGGAACAGTCCTACCTGGCAGATGAGCAGTTAGCTATAACCTCCCAAAATAGCTGCACCACATAGATACGACAGCCCTATTGCCCAACTGGCAGAGATTTAGGAGTGCAGGACGGAGACATTTGAAAGCATTGAGCCAAAACACTAAAAAAACACCACCAAAAAAACCAAACTATACCTGCTTACACCTATAAGCACTATGAACTAATTTCAGTTTTCATCTGTTCTTAGGGGATGAGAAAGGAAACAAAAATTCAAAGTCTTAATTTTCCATCTGCTGGTAGCTACCTAGGCAGCAGTTCATCATGAGTGTGATGAGCTCACACTGCTCTCAGCTCCAGTCTTCCAATTCAGCCCCAAGGCAAGTGCCCTTCTACACTTGAAATAATTTGATAGTGAATACTTCCTTCTTCAAGATCTTCATCTTCAGACTATCCACAGAAATATTAACTGTAAAGATGTAATGGGTTTGTTGTTTTCTTTTCCCTCAGGGTACATAGGAGGCTAGCACTGCAAAATTTGACAATACAGTGTATCAATGAAAGTCTGGCATTCTGATTCCTGGGTAAAAGTCCAGTCTAATCTATGAGAACGTAAATATTAAATGTTAAAAAAAATAATCTTTGTGTGCAAAAATACATGTCACACAGTGTTCTTTGGGTACCACTCATGAACAATGCAATAACTGTTCACCTATAGGATTTTCCATGCACTGTCTACAAAAGTAAAATATGACACCAAAGATTGTGTCATTTATCAAATACAAAGCCAAGAAAAGCTACCAGTACGCACAAACTTCCATGTATAAAATAGATCTCCAAAATTACCTATTCTTACTATTTTATAAGGTTAAATTAACAGACACGTGGTTTCTAGGCAATAAAAATCCAGGATTCAGACTTATACTTTTGAATATTTCCCACTGGAAGATATTCTTGCACAGACAAAAGCAGTATCCTTCATATGCTCCACTTACTGCATGGGTTGGAGTAAGTACCCAAGGAAAAGTAGATTTCATGCCTTTTGGAAAAAAAGCAGGTGATAATCTGCTTTTACTCAACAACACCCTGCTTTAAAAAAA
>VXAK01017855.1:437966-448893 GCA_013399435.1 Arenaria interpres
AAAAAAAAAAAAAAAGCCATTTGGAGGGGAATTGGAGCCAGTATATGATTTGCTTTGTTACATAGCTTGCAAAAACCTTCTGACTTACTATAACTAATATTAAACTTGTGTCTTTATCTTGTTTGGATACAAAACAAGAAAAAAACGTGACACCTGATTGTATTTTGCTTTAAATTTTTTATTTTGATGCAGCTATAAACTAGGACGACTCAAAAATTACACCCGAGAGGCAGCATAACCTAAAGGAACATCAGTCAATTGAGAAATGGGGAGCTTTGATACACTTTCTGCACTTTCTGCTTCATTACATCAGGTAATCTTTTCAGCCTGCAGGTACCATCTCCACTCCTACTCCATGTCTGTCTAGCTTATTCAAATAGTAAGTCTCAGAACAAATTATTTTTTCATTTCATGATTTTTTTCCACTCACATTTAGTGGGAGATTCAGCAGGAATAGCTGAGGAGATCACCAACCCCACCCCTCTCTGCTCCCTCTCTCCTCTACTTTATTGCAACCTTATGAGGAATCGTGGAACAAATATTCAGCTCTAAACTTCCAAAAGTTACCACTAGAAGCGTTAAAAATAATTTAAGACAATTTATCTTAGCAGTCTGTGATGTAAACTTTTGTGACCCAGGAGCAGTCACACATCATATTCTGCTTTCCCAGCCAGAAAAGGAGCCAGGTGGAAAATGGAGGGCTGTAACTGCCTCAGCCATAATAACTTCTTTCACTTGCAGCATCCTATGCCTATGCAGGACATCAAGTGTGTCTTGCAATCAATGTCTTTATGCCAGTGTTAATATACTAAAAAAAACCAGAAATAATAACAAATCAGTGCAATATTAAACAAAGAAAATTCACAAGATATCTTTTTTGTTTTCAATAGTGTCATATTGCATGAAATTTAGCTCTTTCATTTGTGTACAATGTCTACGTGCTATTAAATCATTCTTTTCCAAAATATCTTGGGACAACTCATAGTAAAAGGGAAACCAAGCCTAACCTCTGCTATGCAGCAATCCAGTAGGATTTTATTTTCCCTTCCCCATGGTACTTGCATTGCTACTCAGCAACAACTGAATACTCGAACTCCACTACACAAAAAGCTGCAAACTTCATTTCCAGGCTCCTGCTGCTTAGAGAGGCAGAGTAACAGTGCACTGAGCCTGTCCATCGCAGCACTCAAAGTATTATTCCACACTGCAAGGAGAAGTGCTTGTCCTACCAGCTGCCCAGCGCCTTTTCATGTCTCTTCCCCACAGGCCACACCACACAACTCAAGTTGAATCTTGGCGCCTGACCGTGCACAGCTTCAATGTAAGGATTTGGCTTGTCGAGGTAATTTACCTGTCAGGCTTCTGTACTGCTGAGCCATCTCAGATATTTCCAGTCCCAAGGATGACGCGCTGCCAATTTCATAGCATCGCGGGGTTACTGCTCCCTGGCTATGACAACGGCGTCATCAGAAATAAAAGCTCAAAGAGGCTTTCCTGTCACAGGTCTCACCTGCTGAGAAACCACAGCACTTCGCTTGCTTTCCTCCCCATGCCTCAACACGTTTTTCTATGCTGCAGAGTGGCGTGTTTCTCCTAAATGCTTCCAAAATATTATCACACCATTATTTGGAGAAAATAAGGAAAACATAATTTATGTTTTAATGAAAAGGCTTAGTTATCATACTACACAAGAAATCAAGCAGCCTTCTACTCAGAGCAGCCCAGGCACATTTTACATCAGCATTCAGTGTTGCAAAGAAGTCTACTGCCACCGAGTGGCTAAGAGGGAAAATAAGGGAAAATAAGCTTCTTGGTGAAATGCACTGAGTCTGCAGAAAGCCTCTGGATCCTAATTTTGACGCATTTCCCAAAAGAATAACTTTGAATTGCAGTTGGCGGTCCGTTTGTTTTAAGCAAATAAGGTAATAAAAAATTAATTTCTAGGCACAACAATCAACAGACATCCTCCTGGATCTCTAAAAAAGACAAATGGTGTATTGATAACGCAGCATAATTGCCTTCAAATTTTGCCTCAGGGTTCTGTATCATAAATTTAATCTATAATGGAAAGGTATACGAATTTAAATATTAATGTTACACAGAATTTAGAAGTACATCATTATTGCTGTTATCAGTGGCAGACCTGAGAGCTCTCTGGCACACCTTTAAATTAACTTTGTGTATAGGAGTTCCAACCACATTCTCTGTTATACTTAGATTTCAACCAAACACACACATTTCTTTTCCAAATCGAAACAACCGGATGATATGGTACTGCCTTCTGGCCCTTACAAATACACTTTATATTTCAGATTTTCACTTTGGAAAAAAAAAAAAAAAAAGAAAAAGCTTTTAAAAGGGGAATTAAAAAAAAAAAATTACACCAAAAGGATTTTGTAATTCCTCAGAACAAAGTCACACTCATAATGAAAAAAGCACTTGTGATTGACAATCACTTGTCCCTTCTTAGTTCATCACTGGAGCTCTAATACTGGGTATAATCTTGTTATGGGACTGTGGCCGACTCCTGGTGATTTGAAGGTATTATGAAAGAAGACACTGTGCAAGTTCTTCAGGTATGACCTGTCACTTGCTCTTACCGATATAAAAAAAAATGAGTATGACAATCATAACAATTTTCTGTATCCATGTACATTATATCATATGTGCCTAACCATGCATTATAACATATAGTTATTATAAAATTCTGTTACATTCCAAAAAAAACGCTGTTCAGGACACCAAACGCTGTCTTCTGTTTCATGTGATACGCAGTATTAGAAACACTGACAGTTTCTACAACTAGCTGATGGTTTCAACTCAAGCACAAAGCAACGAAAAATTAAGTCTTAAGATTCATTTTTACACACCCAAAACTCCTTCCACTGAGCTCAGAGAAAACAACAGCCTCTAATAGAAATGATTTTCCTGTACTCTAAGTCAGCAATAGGCAAAAAGCAAAGATGCTAAAGATTGCATTTATTTTTTGAATACTGAGTAGTTAAATTCCCTATCAAGATAACTCTATTCCTAGATTGTCTATGTACTCAGAAAAGAACTCCTAATTTAATCTCTGCAGCCTACCTACATAATCTTTGCTCCTTTTAGCTGATAATATAGCCATTAACATGTTGTGATACATATGTAAGTAAAAGCAAAAGGCTCTGGGAGAAGCTAGAAGCAGCCTGCCATTATTATTGAGAAGGTTAGAGAGAATACAGAACCAGGCTCTTCACAGCTCTGCATGGCACAAGGACACGAGATAACAGAGACATGCATTGAAACAAGAGGTTCAGATTGGATATAAGGAGAAACTCATTCCCCATGAGGGCAGCCAGGTACTGAAACAGTACCTTGAGGCTGTGCAGTCTCCAGCCTTGGAGGTTTTCAAGACCCAGCTGGGTCAAGCTCCGAGTAACCTGGTCTGATCTCACACCTGGCCCTGCTGTGAGCAGGAGGTTGGACGAGCAACCTCCCAAGGTTCTTTCCAACCTGAATGATCCTATGGTTCTACAAGAAACTATATGCATAAGGCTTATAGAAACCAGAGACATGCCTTCCTATTCGGTATTTTAAATTAAGCTAGCAAGAAAACAACAGGAAAACATCAGAAGCACAAGAAATAAGGTATTTCCAAAAGCAGTATTAGGAGAATAAGCTTGACTAAAAATAGCAAAATAAGTGTATCACCATTATCGCATATTATTATCGCATGCTGTGTCTTCCAGTACCGATAAGGTAAAAAAAAATAGAGCTCCATTCACAGACACCCTTGTAGTGAACACATGTTCAAGCAGAGATTCCCAGTTGCAGAAGCCCAGAGACTTTATTGGAATCTTTTAGGGCAAGTTAGATGGGGTTTCTTGCTAAATAAAGTGGTACTCTCAATGATCTTCAAGAAAGAATTTGCCATCTTGTGGATATGAATTATTCATTCTATTCTTTCACTTACTATCACTAGACTCTTTATGTTACACTTTTTTTTTTTTTTTAAATCATCAATTGCTTTGCACATTTGGAATTACGAGAAGTCCTCCCTTATTTGCATGTATGAAAAGCCTACAAAAGCTTGACTTCTAGTTAGGGGGCTGTCAAACCTTCTTGGTTACTTGCTCATGGCTGGGGGTAAACACAGCAATTATAAGTAAGAATGAAAACTATTTCCCTAAGGAAAGGGAACAAGAGGGGACGTCCATTCACACAACATTCAAATAAGCGAACAAAGCACCTTCTCCATTCTGTGGTTGTTTTGATGTACAGAATAGTTTTCTGTGACTGTGGGAAAAAAATGGTCTCCTTTCCAGAGTTAGACTTCCAAATTTATGAGTTATGAAATTACTTTATGACACCACAGTTTCTTATTATAGCACTACTGAAGAAAAATTTCAAACCCATTTGCATCTGCGGATACAATATCATAGGATTATGTTTTATGCTGACAGGTAGGGGAGTCATTACTACCACTGAGTTTTAAGAATTAAAGTTAGCAAAAAAATAAAGATGATGGGTTTTTGTAATTCATTTTAAAGCTTGATTTCAGTCTCTGGACAGTAAATTCTGATCAACAGCAAATCTGTCTACATGAAATCCAACCTGTGGTCTGTCCACAGGTACATTCAGAGCTCATATTACAAGAAGCCACAATGTAGTTGATGCTCTGCAAATTTATCCAAAGGCAATGTAGTGGCACTAGGTGACTTGTTCTTTTCTTACAAAACAACTTATTTAATCAGCCGCTTGCCAAAGACAACAAAGTAGTCATGAGCTTACATGCAATGCCCCTCAGATTGTTCCGCCATCCCACAGATCTGTAAATTAATCAAACGCCATCCCAAGACCACAATTTTCAACTATTCTTTATCCACAGATAGGAGTTGTGAAACTCCTTTAAAGAGAAGTTGGTTTTCAGAATAGAGATGTTACATTCTACCAGCTTAAAATGCAAGGCCAGTTAAATTTCAGGAAGGCTTTTTGAACTGGAACTATGCATTGACTAGCAGGAGCCAGGAACAAGACTAAGAAATGGCACTTTTGACTTCATTCACTTATTAATGAAATGACTGCCCCAACAGTGCAGTCTCCAATGAAAAACACTTGTACCATTAAGGAGCAAGTAAGCAGCAGAAATTTGCAACTAACAGCTCATTACAAGCGTGATTATTGCAAAGTGCTTATTCTGAAGTAGGTCTGTACATTAATATCTCCGTCCCTCCTAGATATTTTAGATAGGCCCTTTACTTACTCTTTTAGGAAAGTCTGTTACCTGGCTACATCACTTGGGAGCTCTGTTTAAGAGTTGTACTGTACAAGCCAAAGTGCTCTTCTCTTTAGTACTAAACTGAAAGCTTAGTAAAAAGGATTTTTTGGTGAAAAAAACAAACGCTTCCATTACACTCCTAGAAGGTAAAACTATCATGTAAATTCAGTGAAATACACTTTCTTTTAAAATAACAAAAAAATACTTTTAGAATAATCTTCTCCCCATTTCACTTCAGCTGGATGGTCAGCCCTTGTTTCCTCAAATTCCTGATAGTCTGATACAACCATAAGCATATGCTTTTCTTTCCTTACTATCACTATGACATTTTCCACACTGAGGTTTGTTGTTTTGGTTTGGGTTGTGTGGGGTTTTTTTGGGGGGGTCATCATTCTAGATGTTCTTTATAGAACGCCCAAACACGAGTTCCTGATTTTTCAAAAGTGAAATCACAGACACGCTAGTCAAATCCTACATGAACACAAAGCAATCCCAAGTCATTAGGATCAGATGATCTGCCTTTTTTAAAAATGTCCAAGGTTGTTATAAAGAGGACACAGATGCTTTATCATTTCTCCAACAAACATAATTTAACCATACAGAATCATTTGAAAAAAATCCAGTTTTGACTCAGCTGGTTTGATTACCATCCATTCCTAGTACCAATATCAACACTCTCAACCAAAGCAAAGCTTAGCAAGCATCGATGTTTAGTGCTTCTTTCATTTTTCATCTCAGGATCCAGATAATTCAGGATATGTGCTACAATAACAAGGAGGCAGAAATATTGTTTTTCTCAAACTCCCAGGGGCTTTTACTGATGTAGCACAGTAAAAAAGAAATCCAAGGTCTCCATTCCTGTGCTACAGGCAATTCTCCCCATGAATACAGATCTATAGAAAATGGCCTTTCACCAAGTTTTGATTTGAGTAAAGAAAAACCTCTAAGTATTGTAGAGGTTGTATTGTACTAGTTCTGTAGTGTTAGGCTTCAGACCAATATATATTCCCCAGTAAAGATACAGCATTAGTAAAAAAAAGCATATGATGAACCACACTTTCATCAGTCGTCATCACAGATATAAAAATAAGACAAGGACTGTCTCAGTGCCCAGCAGATGTTTTGAGGCTGGGGGGAAAAGTGACCCACATATGGTATTGCATCAGCACATTATTAAAGTGAAGTTCTGACCTGAAATTAATCACATTCTCATAAGGCCCACACTTACTAAGAAGAAAAAAATATTTGCTGCAGGTTGCAATTTTTTCCTGTTAGTAATGCTTCTGCTCATCCCGATTATTCTCATAAGCATCACAGCACACTATTTAATCAAGGGTAGAATGAGAAACAGAATGGAAAACAAAGTGGTAAATGGGGGGAATGACTGGACACCCTTAGCAGAGCTGTCTCCCATCTTAAAATACTGGATACTTTTCTTCTAAACTGCAGATAATACATTCAGCAAACACCAACACATTCTTTCAATATCTAAAATGCAAGCTGCTTCATAAATTTATTGCTGCAGGACTTTCAGAGGGTACTATAAAATAAAGAGAATAACCTTACACAACAATATTTTGTGTATGGGGCATGGTAGGGTTTAAAACAGTACTTTGTTCCTTGAAACATCTGGCCAATGTTTCTTGGGAAGAGGAATAATGCAAATTCTACTTCTGAACACAAGGCCAGTTATCACCTTTTCACTTCAATATGAAAATTATAAAAGCATTTTTTCCACACTCAGGCTCAGTTTCAGATTGCTTCAATTCCATTAAAGTCACTCTACCTAGTTTTTGTTATTGCTGGTTGGCTCAAGGCTCCACAGTAGCCAACAGGATGCACTAAAGGCAGAGGAAGGTAGTGGAATTTAAGATGACTGATCCTGCCAGTACCACCTGAAACATTTGGAGCCTCAAACCAGAAAATTTTGCTCCTGGAAAAAGAGAGTGGAATTACATCAGTTTGGTGGAAAAACTGGCTTTCCAGCAGCTTGCTGGTGTGCTAACATACCTCGGTATGTATAACTGGAGGAAGTTTGTAAAATGTCGCTGTAGGAAATTTATAGAAATACACTGGTTGCTAAAGTTTAAAAAAGTCTTTAAGATATTTCTAATAGAGATTCCTGAGTAACTGCAATGCAAAGACATGCACTATGACAGCTGTTATTTCTAATATTTGAACCCCTGATAAATTCATATAATTAGATATACATATATGCACACAGAAGGTAATATAAAACCCTTAACTTCACACACAAATACACGCCCCAGAATCTCTCTCAGACAGAAGACGGGCCAAACAACTTAACAGCAATGACTGCTACCAAATGGGAAAGAAACTTTCAGTTGATGCTGACCTAATCGTGCTTTCAATGAGTATTTCAAGTTCTTGCTCATTCTCTGGTGTTGGCTCCTCTAATAACAGTTTTTATTTGCTCCTCTACTCCTGTGACACATGCAGAGAATAAATGCATTGCCTGTTGAAATCTTCCCTGTTTTGACTTTGCGCCTTCTGCGTACATCAACCTTACCTGCTGGCAAGTCATGCTGAAGCTTCACAACTGCCCACAGAGTGCACAGCTCATAATTCAGAACCATAAGAAGTTGTGGAAAGACTAAAGCAGGATAAAAAGCAGTTACTGAGTCAAGTCTGCTTCCCCAAGGCAGTAGGGAATACATATATACAATTTCTATCCACTGCTTATACAATTTGTTCTTAGAGATTCCCAGTGATGGAGATTCCACAATGCCCTAAGTCAAACTACCTCTGTTTTTTACCACCTTTACCATTACGAAGTGTTTCTTAACGCACATCCTGGACCCTCTCTAATGTAAATTAAGACAAATACTTCTTGTCCTAACCAATTTGAATACGGAGAGTAGATTATTTCCTCCATTTTTCTGGCAGATTTTAATGTATTTAAAAATAATTATGTTGTGGTTTGGGCCAGACTGGCCACTGAAACCAGGACAAATTATTACTTCCTCCTCAAATTTCTCTTACTTTGCTATTTGACCTCAAATCATTCAAATATCTCCCAGAGCTTTGTTTGATCATTCCTATTGCTTCTCCTTCCCCCATGCTTCACAAATGTGTGATACGGCCACCTAAACTGAACACAGTACTCTCCGCTGAAAACTGAGCTCATGTTGCTGCCTCCCAGAATTAGGGAGTATCTCTCCCAAATAAAAAGGGTTTTCCAGTAACAGCTATTCAGAATTGTGCAACCTTCAAGACCACATTAAAGTACCACTGTACAGCATACTCTATAAGTCAGGATATGGATATTAAGACTAAGATATATCCAAAATAATGTTTTCAGTTCAGCATCTTCTGGACTTAGAGATACTAAGTTCTATGCTGAATTGGGGCCGTGTAGCACCACAAACTGAAGTATCATCCCCTTAAACTGCTAAGTAAACAAGGACAGTTTTCAACACAACTTACATCACCAGTTCTTCCAAATCCCAATGTAATACTGGCTTAAAGATGCTGAAAATTATCTTCCCTCGGTGAAAACACCCATGACATCTTTATTCTCACCACGAGCATACTAATGCACTGAACTTATTCCTGTGTTCTCAGAAGAACAGAAACTATAAAAAACAAAAACAACAACAAAAAAAGAAGAAACCACACCAAAAAAATCCCACAAAATCAAGAATGTTAAAAGGAAACCCATCAAGAATCACAAAGGCACCAACAAACTGGATGTGCGAGAGCACACGTAAGCTAGAGAACAGCAGTATTAAGACTTGAAGCATGACAAAGAGAAGTTCAAGATGCGTAAGGGAAAAGCCATACAAAGGTGGCCAATTATTTGGCTTCTGCTGGGTGTGCCTGGGTTTCCACCTATAAACCTGTATCGTGACCGTAACACCAGTGACACCAGAGGAAGCTAAGTTTTAAAGGCATTTTTAATCCTATTCTCCTGTCACTAGTAACTTGCCCATGTCTTTCATAGTCAGAGACAGTTCTCCTTCAACGTTATCATAACATTATACCAAACTATCAATAAAAATAGGATCTGGAAGAATGCTGGCACTAATGCAAGTCAATTAGTAGCTAAAAACTAAACATACATATTTCAGTACAAAAGGATACTATAGAAAGAGTGTGGGCGGATGTACCAGCAGAGGAGCTTGCTTCCACTGCTCTCTTCTCCTGCTGCTATAAGCACAGGATTGGGCCTGGCTTTTGATATTTAGACAGAATCTTCTCCTGAATATAAACACAGGACGTACAAACAAGGGCTCACACTGCCCACCAGCAATGTGGTTTTTTCTGCTAGACCAAGTTTAATATAACTGAAAAAAGCGTGTTCTAAAAAACACTATTTCATGACTTGCGCCTGAAGCATCAATATTTTTGTAGCATTTTATTTACCTGTGACAGGCTATACGGAACTCAGCACCAGTATCTCTTAATCTATAAAAGTGTGTTTTATTATTATACGGGTGAGTGAAAAACTAGCTACCTCACAGTATAATATACTCTCAGGACTGCAAATCCAAACTCAGGTTTCTCATCCGCAGTTCTGCAGTCTGTGCTGATCAGTAAGATTAGAGCAGAGCCCAGCCAGAGAAGATTGCTCCCCTGGTGATACAGAGTTTCCTTAACTTGATCAAGGGTTGTATTAAAGCATTAAGTAAAACCTTAAACCACTGCCTGTTGCAGCTCTTGCACAGACACTCACACACCTAAAATTTATTAGTATGGGCAACCATAGTGATAAAAACAACATAGGAACACACAACAGCAACTAAAACTGTATAAAATTACAAGTTATAATGGGTCCTGCACTTCTCAGGGAAAACACAGAATTAACAACAGATTATTTCCATCCTCCATGGGTAAATTCAAGGGTTGCTTGCTCGGGTTTTTTTCCTCTTTTTTAACATTCTCTTCAGTTTCTTTTTATAAATACATACATAAAAGGCAAGAAAACTAACCCCTGTGGACCAATACACCACAGTGAGAAATTTAAATGCTCCATTCTGCCTATCTGTCCTTTTAGTACAACTTAGATGTCATTATTTCATGTCCATAGCTAAAGTTATGTCAAGACAAACTAGTGAAATCTAGTACCATAAAGGAAAAAAGCAACACATGTACTTGCCACTAAAGTACTGCTTGCAACAGTATCACTACAGATCTCAAGTCAAGTGGTTAAAGAGGGAAAAAGAGTTTGATCCAGTAATCTGGAGAAAATAGAATCAATTAATTTAAACAATTAAATTCAGCATTCTTCACACCAGCTACTATACAGTCCAAAAATGGAGGTAAGGGGGTGTTCGGGTTTTAGTTATACTAATAAAACCACAAACTTTTTGGTCCCCTGCCGTGGATAGCTGCTTCCCTACTCATATTTGATATGTAGCCAAAACAACACTCCACGGTTTCAGAAAAGCAAAACTCATTTAAAAAAAAAAAAAAAAGGCAGAATTTCTTATAATAATACTTTAATACTTTAACCAACTTCGATTGAGTGCTCCCAATTATTCCACAGAACATCATGGTCCCTGATGTCCCCGCGAACTGCACTGTCAAACTACATTTCAAGTATAAAATGCAATAGGCTTCAAACAGTTTCTCTGGAGGCACCATTCAGGCAAGGCCTTGTTTTTCTTATCAAAACAGAATATTCATTCTCATGCTGAGGTTTTTTTT
>VXAK01017855.1:448910-509446 GCA_013399435.1 Arenaria interpres
CTCATGCTGAGGTTTTTTTTTTTTTTTTACATCGAAAGAGTTGTGTATTGTAAGGAAGCTATCATGTGCTTCAATATAGCACCTGCAGGAAATACATAAATTTTAATATTATATTTATACAGAGAACAAGAAATGCAAATTCTAAAAGTAGATAATTCTAAACCCCCAAAAACTGGTGCACTCACAAAAACGTGCCTCTGACACCAGTGTGAAAGCCTCTAATTGCCAAAGAAACAGATTATTAGTTAATCTTTCTGCTACTTTGCTAAATTTCACTTACAAGTCTGCTTGATCAAATTTATTCTGCATACATGTAATTTTCTGTTCCAGATAAATAGCTTAGGTTCATTCTAACAGTTCAGCCATGCCTGCAGGCTAACTGGAGTCGGAGTTTTCATTTTCAACCTAAGATTGGATGCGCTTGGCCAGTCAATGCACCACAACCCTCATTTTTTTCCTCCAGTAATATAAACACAATAAAGCCAGTCAAGTTAATGGAGGTTTGCACTACAGTAAAAGCTATGAGAGCAGGGGTGGCTACGTAGATAGCTGGTGGTTTTTTAAATGCAACAAGAAGGACATACAAAGACATTTTTATTCCCAGATTAAGTAAAGCTAAGACTTTCCTTAAACAAATCAAATATCTCCTTTACCCATGAGAATATTAATACTTGAAATAAATGTTTTGCTGAAATAAAAAGGAGATTTCTGTTTATTGCTTGTAAGGCTAACAGGAAAAAAAATTACTTTCCTCTTGACAAACGCCACTGGGCTGAAATGTCGACAGCTGCATATAACAAACTGATAGCTATAAATTAGCTATGAGCTTTTTAATGAATGGAAAATAAATTCTGAACAATGTAATAGTAACTTTTCTTGTGGAATCAACATTTTGAAGTATATTTCCAGTCTTAAAAACACCAGAAATACATAGAACTGTAACAACAATAAAATGAAGATTATAACATGAAGTAGCTACCTCGGAATTACAAGCATAAATCGTTGCTTATCTCTCCTTTGTCATGCATGTATACACAGCTTCTTTTGATTCTATTCATTACAGCAAAATCCAGAACTCATACAGGCCTTTAGCTCTTGCATACATTCATACACTAACCTGAAAAAGATTAAGAGATAGCAAAACCCTCCAGTAAAGTATCTTCTATCACCTTATGCTTCTAGGGAGATAATCCTTCATTACATCAGCATCTTCACAGCCAGCACGATGACTGTATTATTTTATTTTTTTTTTTCAGATGGGGAAAAAAAGGTGTTTAAGCAACTTGGCTCAAGCTACACAGCAAGTCAAGGAAAGAGGCTAAGGGAGAGCTTCTCATTTTTTCCACAGACTACAGTTCCAGGCAGAGCAAATCAAAGTCCTTCTCTGAGAAATGTGAGTTCAAATAAATCTGTCCAGGTTTTATTACTATCCCTTCACTGTGGTATCTCAGTAAAACAATAAAGGCATTCATGCTGTATTACACAATATGTAAATATAGAGCACAACTAACATTATTATAAACCAATTTCTTTCTATTATGGTAAACAAAACTGTACTACCCAAAGATCCATGTGAAATTATCAGAAATAATATTTTAAAATTTGTACAGCATTCCAAGCATGCCACAAGCTTTGTACAGGTATACAGGCAATGCAGAGTCTGCAAGTTAAACAGATCAGATAAACAGGACTCTCCATCAGTGCTGAACACAGAAAACACAAATGAAAAATAAACATCAGCATGACTGGCAATATTCCATTACCAACCATGATGGAGAGTTCCAACTGAGAAAAGTGAATAAGGAGGATGTAAGGGCACAGCAATTACAGGATTTTCCAAAAAAAGAATGGAATAATTTCATAACCAGGCTGTAACTGTCTTCTTACAATGTTAAGCTTCCTATTTATAATGTATGTATTTTTGTAAAGGAACCAAACGTCTGCATTATGTTCTCAGTGAACTGTAACTGTATGTAATGCTACAAGTATTACCAGGGTAGCCATCCATGCAGAATGGCCATCAATGCTTGGGAATGGTGTTGGTTTTTTTAAAACACCTTTGTTTGTAATTACAATTCATTGTTGATCCTTCTCACACTGTGCTTATACCACTGCAAGGAAGGACAGAAGGAAGGAGCCTCTAATTCCTAAAGGTCCTATTTGAGTCATTGGCTTGTAAAGACCTACAATCATTTGTCTTTCTTCAAAATGTAATGGGTGAAATGTAGTGTATCAAGCCTAAAACAGGTTTCACTCTGGCATCAGTAAGCAGGAACATTGAAGTACATGATATAGTGCTGTATAACAGACATGTATTTAGAAATAAATCCCAAAGGCAGCAGCAAACCAAATTACTCCAATTGATCAATCAACAAGGGGAAGGAGGTAATGAAAGAGTACTATCTGCTCTTTATTAAGCTGTTATGTCTTTACCTGTTATTTCCATATTCTTTCTTTTTACTACCATCTATACTTCCAGCTTATTGGATAAAATGAGATAAAATTTCTTCTTCCTTAAAAAAAAAAATAAATTAATACCTGTTTGCAATCCCAGTAAACTCCTTCCAATTCCTGTTGCACCCTTTTTACCCTTTTTCAACCCTCTGTGACGGCCAATGACACAGCAAGCATTTTTCATATCAGACTATTTTTCCAGCAGCAGGAGCATTTACCATAAAAAGTTCTTGTTAGCCTCTTTGCAAAAATGAAAACAGAAAATTCTTGTACTACCACAGGCATTTTTGAGAGCAATGCCACTTTTTCCTTTTCCTAACCCCTTTTTCTTAGAAAGTATGTTAGGAAAATGGGGGCCTGAAGGGCTGTTTTGAAAACATTTTTTTTACTTTCTTGGGGAAAAAAGAGTCTACTTGCTTAGTGACTGACATTTCTAAGTTGATGACATCAAAGGTTTATTTATACACCACAAAAATCTAGTGTGGTCTTTCACTTATTTCTCAGATCTTCAATTCCAGGATTGTACAGTAAGAGGGTACAAGGGTACAGTTACTACTTCAGTTCATGTAAGATTTGGGAAAAATATAACCTCATTAAAAAGAAGCCTTTGACTAAATTTATACAATTTCTTTTTCTGGTCTTGAAATAAAAAAAAGTCATACTGATAAAGAGGATTAAATGGAGCATAAAGTAAGCAATCTAAACTGCAGGTGTTTTCCAGTATTTGACAATGCAACTTATATTTGAATGTCAGGAAGAATAATGGCATGATCCTTGGCTATATCCAATCTTTTACACCCTGTCTTTCCTCATGCAAAATTTCAATGTATTCTATTAGGAGTTCCTCAATACATTATTTCTGTTCTAATAAAAAACACAATCCTAAAACAAAATCTCATATGCTCTGTATACTATGATTCTCTAGGAAATAAAAACGAAGAGCGTATTTCTTCCAAGGTTACAGAACCTTATTTCAGATAACATCAACAACTAAACCTCCATGACATGCAGTCTGAAGTACTATTAAAAAACGCTAATCAATCCATGAATTTCAGAGGAAGTTGTAGGAGTCAGTCCTAGTTTCTTCTTGCAAGTCTGCAATGAAATATTTATGTGGCTGACAGATAACAGACTTCAGCTACTCGAGATTGATCGACTGAGATGGGTGAGGCCAGGATGAACAGTATATAAGCGTGCATTAACTGCACACTTTTTAGATTGCTGAATTCAAATGCATTTTCAGGTATGAATGGGGCCTCCTGACTTCCAAGGATCACAGACTAAAGGGAGGAAAAGTGTCCCCAAAAAACCTGCTGTAAATTTGGTGGTTTGATTCACAGTTTATAGTATTTGTGTTGGTAGTTAATCAAAATACTGTTTCTACCATGTCTTCTAATGACAAACAACACCCTAGTGCTGGATACTGGAATTTCTGGATGACAACTACTCTTTAATAAAGTTGTCTTCCATCTCCTCTCCTGAGTTCACCCCTTTACCAAAAGACCTCAAAAGACAGCAAATCAAATGAAAACCTGAAACAAATTCTTTTCACCAGCTTGCTCTAATTGTTTGTGATGCTCTCTGATACTCTTCTAGCCAGGATTTTTGCATATTTTTTTGAAAACATTTAGCAGCAAGGCTAAGAAGACTGTAGGATGCAAAATCTCCTGGCAAATAAAAAGAAAACATTTCCAGAGAAAACACAGATTTAAAGCAGGGCAGCATAAGAAAATGCTGGCTCACATCTATTATACATGGCAACACCAGTCAGCATGTATAGGAAAAAAACCTCTGTAAAAAGTGACAGGGTATTTATTTAGCTATATTAAACCATTTTCCATTTAATAAAATGTGAAGTATTGTGTACAGAATCTCAAGTTGAACCTCAAACAGTATCAACTGGCTCAGATCAGGTGAAGCTAAAACCTGTCTCATTTACATAATGAGTACCAAAACACCCTGCAGATACTTAAGAATCCAGCTAACCCAACAGTACAGAAAGGAAAAGGGGCAAATGCTATCAGTTGAAGCACATAACCATGTGGTACACTCAAAAATGGGGCTGGATCCACATAGCACACGATTTGCCATTACAGAGAATGAATTAAAAAATCTAGGTGAAATGCTTTAATAGTGAGACAGACTCTCAGAGACGAACCAGCCCAACGAGGCTAATCTGTTGAGGTCCTCTCAACAGTCAGCAAGGGAGAACAGTGAGAAAACTTGGTTTTGAAAGGAGATAGAAATTAGAGACATCTCCTGGAGGAGCCTTTTTCTCCACTGACTACAGAATACACCTGGGAAAATGACCCTAAGTTAAAGTTAAGTTTTACAAATATGTTCCTACTGGGTACATGCTACACAAGTTCACAGAGGACAAGCGTCCAGAGTTAGGAGATAAGAAGACTTGAATCCATGCGCAGTAGAAATAAGACAATATACAAGTTATTTATTTATTTATTGCACTAGAGTTAATATAAAACATTCTTAAGAGTTAGCTTAGGTTTCTCTTCCTTTAGCTCTAGGCTCAAAGACTTGCTCAGTAAAAAAAAAAAAATCAGATATATATATGAGAAACGTTGGGAAGCTATGCAAAATATAATCCAACTCTGCTCTCGAGTTGGAGGATGACCCTGAAGGAATTAAGCTGTTCATGCCAGTCCCTTAAAGCACTTGGCTAAAGCCACATTCACCAAGCCTTTTGAAAAAGACCACAAGGGAAAAGCAGCCAGGGAAATACCTTACTGTATGAAACCCTACTAGTAAAAGCATGAGCGGTCCTTCGGAATGGAAGAACCACCAGGGTTAATGATCTTATATATCAGAGAAGGAAAATCCATGGCATTGACACAGACCTTGAAGAGATAAAAAATAGGCTGTTTCTTAAATGATCTTGCACATTCACACAGACCTTTGTTCTTAAAAGGGGGGACCATTCTGGGTTTACAGGGAAAGAACTAAGTCAATTTGCCACCAGGGCAAACCGAAGAAAGTGCCAGATTACTGCAGCTACCAAGCAGAAACACCTCTACCCATCCCCCTTCACAAACCTTCTTTTTTAAGGAAAGGAACAGCAGCCAAGCACAATGAAGAATTCAGTAGATAATGTCTTTGCTCTCTAAAGAAGTAATCAGAAACAGTAAAACCAAATAGCCCACAGGTTCTCAACAACATCTGGTGCAGAAAGCTTAATCTCCAGGATCCATAAAAGGTTTATCTTACCATCCTTTCAGATGGCAATATGTAGTAAGCTTTCTGCCTTTGTGGTCTCTTCTTAGCATTTGTTCCTGTGGGTATCTATCAATTTTTTTTACTATTACTAAATAAAAGGAAAGCTTTTAAAACACACTCGTGCAGCCATCACGTCCACAACTGGGATGTAAGGCTGAAGACTGGGTTTCGATTCTTAATCGTGAGTGATGTGCCTGTGATTAGCAGAGAAACTTGCAATCAGCCCAGCCAGATCTCGTACCTGCTCAATTGTTCTCTCTGTCCACATCCCTCAGGAGAAAGGACCCTGTCAGACAGGATCTTCAAGACAGCAGCAGTCTCTGCAGCTAGCACACTAAGATATACAAAGCATTGCTAATTACAACACAATCAAAGCACAAGTCCCTGAGCTCATCACTTCCACTCCTTACAAATGAGATTTTCTGTTACCATGAACACCTTCTATTAGCTTATGTCACCTCCTGCAGCACCTCATGTGCAAATGTTATAAAAGCACTTTATAGGTTGACAGTTCAAGTTAACAAGTGTAGAGAAAATAACATGACAAGTGTGTGGAAATGACACAAGTATCCTCCTTTTAAGCTTAGTCCCATAATATAGCTTGGCAGCTTTCACCTAAAAATGTAAATGATGAAAACTGCCAAATTAAGAAACGCACCCTTTTTTTTTTTTTTTTTTTAAAGTCAACAAAAGAAATATGAAGAAATAGGAGTTTGCAGCGAATAGCTGCAGTGGGAGATGAGCAATAGCATCACCTTTGTAAAAAGTAGCTGTGTCTATATACCTGATTAACTAGGTGGGTTTTTTTCTTATTTTTCTGAAGCATTACTGCTTTTCCAGATGTTTACACAGTGAAAAATAGATGGCTTATATTCTACTTGTGTTGTCTGAAGGCACATCGAAGCAGGGAGATGAGAAACCAAGAGCTGCTGAAAAACTACATTAGCAGAACTGTTGCAACCATGTTTGACCAAAGATCTAGGAGAGGCAGGGTTTATTAGAGGAAATAACATCTTTTACTGCACCAATTTTATAGCTAGAAAAAACAGATGCGTTCCCTGACCACAAACACTTTTTCCAATATAATTACTTATTATCTAAGGAACAGGCCTTGAAAAGGATTTATGTGCCAAAAACTTGTTCATTTTTTTTCTCTATTTCAATTAGACTAATAAAATATATTACCTGTACTGCTCGCATCTTTCTGCACAGTGGTGCAGCACATCTTTTGACAAGAACAAACATCTCTCCACATCTATGGAATTCAACTGAAGTGGATGATAGATGAATTAACTGATGAAGAATATTCAGTTAAAGGCTGACAGACAAGCTGTTATGATCAGCAGCCCTTCCAGAAAATATATATCTAGCCCTCAGACAAATAAAAACCATTAAGAACAGCAGAACAGCTGCAACAAAGAAAATCTGAAGTCAATTATTCCCTATAACACACTGAAATAATTTCATATGTCATCCCACTGAGCTGCAACAGGACTTCTACTTCAGTGAATACAACTGATAACATGAAAAGTGTGTTGCTGCCTGCGTTTTACTTTCTTTAATGCATAAATACTTGCATCAGCTTTACAGGAAACAGCACAGTGGAAAATTGCCAACTATGCACAAATTTAGAAAGAGCTACTCTCTTCACTGAGCAAAATGCTTTATGAGGGACTAGATCTTCGTATCATTTGCATGAGTAACCTCTAGGTGAAGTCAATATACTTTGCAGCAAAGAATTTTTCTTCTTGGGAGGCACAGTGTATTTTACCCTGCAGAATTAAAGTATTCACTGCTACTGTAGCTATTAACTATACATATAACAATAAAACAGGAATGAGATGGTGATTTTTTTTTATTTCTGCACCAGTTATTTTAACAAATGCTTGACAGGGTATTATTTATTATTATTGTTTTGTTACAATGTAACAGATTCTTTTTTTACTTTTCCTTAACCTCCCTCCAAAAAAATCCATACAGCCAAGTAAAAAACAAAAAAAAACAACCCAATAAAAACTCTCAAAATATTCTGCAAAGTAATATATGTAAAGACCTCACTCTTATCAACTGAAAAAAAGAAAAAAGACTAAGAAAGTAACTTTGTTTACATTTTACAAGCAGGTCTAATGGACAGAAAAATGCCAGGTACTAAAAGATGCCCTTAATCCTAGGTATGGAAGACAAACTGAGGCCTACTAGCTAGAAGTAAAAACGCAATTACTGTTAATTTAGGAATTAGGCAGGGTTTCCAAATACATTTTGGTTTTTTGTTCTTTTGAAAAAAAAAAAAAAAACCAAAAACACACCTTTGGAATAACCTAGCAAGTGCAGCTGTTCCACCTTCCTACTTTCAAAATCTTTACCACAATACAACACATTGTCCTTGACCCAGAGGTAACTGATAGGGTTTTATGACATGTCCTGTACAAAAGGTCTAGCCAGAGGATCCAATGGTCCTTTCTAGCTCTAGAAAACTATTTGTCTTTTTTTTTCCTGTTGAAACCTGTGGCTATATATGTAGAATCATAGATTCATCTAGGTTGGAAGAGACCTTCGAGATCATCGAGTCCAACCATCAACCTAACTCTGACCAAAAAAACCCCACAAACCATCACTAAACCATGTCCCCCAGCACCACGTCAACCCGTGTTTTGAACACTCCAGGGATGGTGCCTCAACCACTTCTCTGGGCAGCCTGTTCCAATGCTTGATAACCCTTTCAGTGCAAAAATTTTTCCTAATATCCAACCTGAACCTCCCGTGGTGCAACTTGAAGCCATTTCCTCTTGTCCTGTTACCTGTGACCTGGGAGAAGAGACCGACCCCCACCTCTCTACAACCTCCTTTCAGGTAGTTGTAGAGAGCAATAAAGTCTCCCCTCAGCCTCCTTTTCTCTAGGTTGAACAACCCCAGCTCCCTCAGCCTCTCCTCGTAAGATTTGTGCTCCAGACCCCTCACCAGCTTTGTTGGCCTTCTCTGGACCTGATCCAGCTCCAGGACCTTGATATCCTTTTTGTGGTAAGGGGCCCAAAACTGGGCACAGTACTCGAGGTGAGGCCTCACCAGTGCCGAGTACAGGGGGATAATCACCTCTCAAGTCCCACTCACCACACTGTTCCTGATACAGGCCAGGATACCATTGGCCTTCTTGGCCACCTGGGCACACTGCTGGCTCATGTTCAGCCGACAGCTGACCAACACCCCCAGGTCCTTTTCTGCCAGGCAGCTCTCAGGCTTCTCTTCCCCAAGCCTGTAGCGCTGCCTGGGGTTGTTGTGACCCAAGTGCAGGACCCAGCACTTGGCCTTATTGAACCTCATCCCATTGGTCTCGGCCCATCGATCCAGCCTGTCCAGATCCCTCTGCAAAGCCTCTCTACCCTCCAGCAGGTCGACACTGCCACCCAGCTTGGTGTCGTCTGTGAACTTACTGAGGGTGCACTCGATCCCCTCGTCCAGATCATTGATAAAGATGTTAGAGAGAACAAGTCCCAGTACCGAGCCCTGTAGGACACCACTTGTGACCAGCTGCCCACTGGATTTAACTCCATTTACCACCACTCTCTGGGCCCGGCCCTGCAGCCAGTTTTTAACCCAGTGGAGAGTCATCCCATCCAAGCCATGGGCAGCCAGTTTCTCCAGGAGGATACTGTGGGAGACTGTACCAGGAAGTTGTTTGATATCACCTCTTGCATACACACGAGCGAATACTCTGTTCTCCTTTACTCTGTGACCTCACCATCTCTGAAGTTTTGTCGTACCACATGCATTGATACTTGCTCTATTGGCTCTGGCTGACATGGAGTTATTTTTGTTTATTGCAGCCCTTATAGTGCTGTGCTTTTTGTTGGTAACTACAAAGGTGTTGGTAGCACACCAGTGTTTTGGCTACTGCTCAAGGCTGCCTCTCCACCATTCCACCCTCACCAGTAGGCTGAGGGTGAGCAAGATCCTGGGAGGGGATATAGACAGGATAGCTGACCCAAACAGACAAAAGGGATATTCCACACCATATGATGTCTTCTCAGTAATAAAAGCTAGGAGAAAGGAGGAAGAAAGGAAAACATTCTTTTTTTTGGGGCATGCCTACTAATGGCAAGAAGAGAATAATTCTTTTGTTTTCCTTTGCTTCCACACAGCAGATTTTGCTTTTGCATTATTAAACTGCCTTTATCTTGCCCTATCTCCTCCTGCTGAGGAGCAGAGCGATAGAGTGGCTTGGTGGGCACCCGGCATCCAGCCAGGGTCGACCCACCACACTTGCTTTCTGCTTGGACACAGCACCACCTCCTCCCTTTAGTACACACAAGTACAGGAAAGAACAAAATAGCCTGGTTTTGGTCTAGAAATACTGTCAGTAAAATGATTTCCAACAGTTTGACTAAGAAAAAAAATGCTAAAATAGAAGCGATCTCAGGCAATAACAATATTTTTTCTCTTCTATTCATACACATATGTCTTTTTAATTTATACTTATGAATATTGTTAGATACATAGTCCTATTCAAGTTCATTGTCATTGTGAAACCACCTATAGAAGTCAAAACTTTTATGATTTCAGTCTTTCTTACATTACATATTGTTTGGACTTCAAAGTATGACTATTCCCTACAAATACTTATTAGCACATAGATTTTGTGACACTAGCATTCAAACCCTGTATGTAGCACCAGAGCATCAAAATGGAACTCAGGTCTGAAATGAAATCCTAATTCACATTAGGTGAGCTAATCCTTTCTGCTCACCTTGAATATGAAAATAACTTGAAGTACATCTGTATAAAAATGTTGCCTGAAGCTGCCTCTTTCTACCTTTGAAATATATAGAATGAATATAAACGGAGATTTCCTTTTGTTATTTGCCAAACAATTCTAAGCTTGAACAAAGCCCTCAACATAATCTGTAGTGTTGTAGCTTTAGTAAACAAATACTGTTTACCATCACAACACAGAGCCAGAATAACAAAGGATGAGTTTGTTCACCAACTATTAAAACATGCAATAATGATTAAAGCACCGGGTCATGAAAAAGTTTTTACTTACCCATAGGATCACTGGCTTTTCTTTCCTCACAACAACAACCACCAGGCTCATGAACCATTTAGTTTTGGCAGCTTCATATGTTAGCTCCAAAAAGGAGAGCTCGATTAAACAAACTGAAATGTGAATTACAGGGAGAACAGAGGATCCTAAAACCTTTTATCGGACACCCTGAGGCATGGAATTTTTTAAAAATAAATATTGAACAACAAATATCTTTGAACTTCTCTAGTTAATAGACCTTACAGGCCTCCTACAGTGCAGCAATAAATATGCCTCAAGAAATCAGTGTATCACTTCATACTATTTAATAATGCCACAATTGCCTTTGTTATGCAGACTGTATAGAAGGGTGAATGCTATCCGAGAGCAAAGCCATGCATTAATCGTGCCTTCCTTTCTTGTGTTAGTAAGCATAGCATCCCTGCTTCAGTTCTATTCTCTTCCACCTGTATATCCTTCCAGTAGACAGCCGAGTCCACTTAAAGCATCGAGTTCAGAATAGTTTTCCCAACTCACGTTATTAAAACAAGAACCGCTGTGATTCATGAACCATGGCTGAGCAGCTGACTATTCCTTTCACTTAAGTTTGAGATTTTTATTCATGTATCTGTATCTCTTTGAAATAAAAACCTCACAAAGACACCAACATGCTGAGATGCAATGTCTCATCTTATCAGTGCCTAATACAGGCCATGAAGAATCTGACATGCACAAACCCCCATCCTAAATCTGTCTATTCTGAAGATTTCATTTGCACAAATAAGCTTTGTAGGTTGCTGCTCACTTCTCAGTGGGTTATTTTACTCCTGATTTTGCATCTGGGCACAGAAAAGAATAGAATATTTTACTTATCCATTACTTTCTTACTTTAGAAATATCAAGATAAATAAAAATATATGCATATTTATGAATACACACATTCATGAGAAATCAGGAACACTCTATATCATTAAAATGTAGCAGTTCTGGTCATATCTTGTTACTGAACTGTACTGTTTTGAGGAATTAACTTTACCTCTGCTTCTCTTTTGCTTTTAGAAACCTAAAAAGCAGTATGTATTGCTTGACAGCTTGTCTTTGAAATAGAGGTAGTTCTCAATCATTAATGATAATTCTTGTTTAAAAGACATACAAATTTTCCCACTGTGATCAAATAATGGAAACTAATCCTCCTCTTTTTAACTTCTTCTTCCAATAGTAAACTTTGGAAGTGATTCAGTGTAAAACCAAGCTAACCTATGCATTACTTTGTAGTTCATTAAGAACTAATTTACATTAAATAGACATTGTGTTACATAAAACACGCATCCTTAACATGTGCCTGAGAGCAAGCAGCATCTGAGGCTCAGCCATGACTGCCTTTATTAATTTTTCTTCCTGCATAATCTTCAATGATTGCACGCACTTCCTCTGGCATAGGAATGGGGAGCACAAAGAACAACATCCCAAGCTGCAGGGAAAGCAAAATTTCCCCAAAGTCACCTTTTGTCTGACACTGGAGAAAAAAATATGTCCTAACTCCCTATCTCTGGCAATCAGTTTAATAGCATAGGTGTGAACAAGGCATAATTCTATGATTAACTAGGCATCTCGGAAAATCTTTGCATCACTGTGAGACACACCTAATACGAAAGCACCAACAGCAGTCTCTAATCTCCAGCACGAGGCTGTAGTCTGACATGAACTTTTAGTTAACAGCAATGCCAAGAAAAAGATGTTTTCTTTGCTTGCTACCCTCAGCTAGCAACTCCCCTATACCCACATCGCTCCCTGGAGCGAGGGCCATCACTACAGGGAACCAAAGTCAATTGATCCAGCTCTTTCTTGGTTATTTTTGACCACAGTATTTTCTGACCAGCAGAAGCCCTGAGGCATAGGGTTAAAACAGAAAAAGCGCAGTATGAATAAACAGGTGACACCATATCTTTTCATAATTCCCTTAGACATATCAACACACTAGACACACAGAATTCATTTCAAAAGCTTATTTTTCTATCTGCAGGTATAATATGCTCTCCGAGGTACAATTCTGTCCATTGAAAGGCTTGTGGTCTCTACTGACTACTTTTTTCCCCTCCCCCGTCTAAATCCACTTAATACAGCCTCAGTCTTGTTCTGAAACTGTTCATAAACATCTTTTTTTAACGTGTCAAATTTATATTTTTAGTTATTGCCCTGAAGAATGCCAAATCGTTTAAGGAAACAATTCTTCACACAAGCCTTAATCACAGAGTAAAGAAAGAAAAATATTTCCCATGTTCTATGTTTGCAAAATAAGGAACACAATGGTGACGTCTAAACAACAGGAGAAAAACATACAGAAAAAGAACTATTGCAGTCTACTGCAAAAAGAGCACATAATTGTCACATCAGAAGGGAGAAAATGTTTTTCATATAAAGACTTGAATTAACAAATTAAGTAAGATGTCAGCGCTGGGGATACTTTGTGATTTAACTTTGATCAGAGTTAACATGAATGAAAGTTATAGGCATAAATCTCTATGAATCAAGATGCAAAAATATTCCTTTTCCTTTTTTCTTTCCCCTTTTACAGGCTCAGAAGGTAAACTGTTTCAAAAGAAAATGTATAGCTTTGATAACAAGATCAAATTGTTTTCCATGTCACATCTGTCCTTAAAGAATAAAAACAAAAATGAAAACTTCGCATTCTCATCTGGAGGAAAAAACTCTGCTAAAGTGTGTCTAATGAAAATACAAAAAGACTTATACTACTATGCACACTGCCACACTTAGAGCAGGAAAACTGCCTCACTTCCCTCTTTCAGCTAAAATGCCTGGCAGCTTGTTGCTAGCAATGCATATCTTACAGGTGGCCTTATTTTCCTCTGAACAACATCCCTTAGAGGCAATATTCCTAGAAAATAAGCCTAACCCCTGGATTTCAATATTTTAGGTAACAGACAGGTTACATATTTTTTCTTGGCAACCAGTTGTCAGCTCTTGACCTGTTTCATTTCCAGCTTCTCCCTAGATTCCTGCCTGATTTACAAAAATACAGAAAGCCCTTCTCTTCTCTCCAGCTTCTTCCACTGACATACCTCCCATCCTCTTAACTTTCTGAGCTCGACTAGCTCCAAATCTACTCTAAATTTCTTTCCCTCCCAATGCTTCATTGCTTCTTTTTCCACATCATCTGCAGTGAATTCCACCCCATACTTAATCCCAGTTTTCTTACCTTCAACCCTTCCTCTCTTATCTTCAACACTTGATAATCCTCCTCATTTTCTAATGGGAGCAAAGACCATCCTTCAGTAAGTCCTAACCTTTCTTTATCCTTCTCATTCCACTCTGGATCAGGTCCTCACTTTCCCCACTCCCACTTCCTCCACTCCTATAAGGAGCCAGATTCTAAAAGTTGGCAAATTTATCAAGACAAAAGTCTGCCAGGGTAACAGTCTGCCAAATCTGCAGATTTAGAACGATAATTTCATTTAACTAAGTGTTCCCTTCTCACTATTTACTAATTTTACTTTGCACAACACAAGTTTCACAA
Organism: Arenaria interpres; assembly: GCA_013399435.1. Taxonomy (NCBI): domain Eukaryota; kingdom Metazoa; phylum Chordata; class Aves; order Charadriiformes; family Scolopacidae; genus Arenaria; species Arenaria interpres. Next base: position 463,148 of record VXAK01017855.1, read on the forward strand.
TGCTTATTTTGGGATAATTTCTTCAAAATATATTCCAAACACTTAAAATCTGATCAATTCAGTTTTCACTGACTCGAAACTGGTAGGTTTTACTTTTATCAACTACAACATGCCAAAAAAAGATGACAAGAGATTTCTTATGCAAACACAAACTTGCGATTTTTGGAGCAGTCAAAACTAACCTCATTTCCTTTGATATACTCTAAAAAGTGATCCAGCGAAGAATCTTGTAGGAGTCATTTTTGGGAGACAACGTGAGTTTTGCTAAAGCGCTGCCTGTTTTACAGGATCAGACATAACAGGGTGGGTATGTGGGAGTAACTTAAAACATGCATATGAATAGAAAACAATTAAGTAAGAAAAACTGAAGCCCTTCTTTTTGAGCAAGACACCTGTCTGACCAACAGAAATAGACTTTGGTGAACAATCTTCCATTAGGCCTGGATTGACTAAAACTCCCCACTCCATTGCAGGTATTCAAGATCCCGAACCAGTCTATTACTAAACACTTTAACTCCCCTGCCCAGGTTTTCTTTGGTATCAAACACTGCATTTTAAGTAAGTGTCATGCAATGAACTGCTACATCTATTACTACTACTTCGTAAGTATCAATGACTCCCAATCAGCCTCAGCTCATAACAGCTATCCAGAATGTCTATGTGACTATAAATCCTAGGCAATTTTCTGACACCAATATTCTTCAAAATAAAGAAAGGTTCGCAAAGCACAAAGAAGCAAAGTGTTTGTTTATTTATCAAGAATTCAAATAGAAAAAAGACACATTCCTGTCCTGAATTTAAAGTGTATTGATTTCAGAAAGCTTTATGTTGTTTGGAGGGTTGTCTGCAGTTTTTTAATGAAAACATCTACTCAGTGAGATATGAAAATTTATAAAGAAAGATATTAAGCTATTCACTAGGCCTATATTATTTCACTGAATTTTATTAGTTTTACTGAATTTATGCTATGAATGCAGAAAATTACCTCTAAGGCAACAAAACGTGTTTCACTATCTCATTCCTTTCCTGAATGATACATATTAGCCTGTTTCTCAGTTAAAAGGTGAATTAACCTAGATAGGCATTCCCAAACCTAATTTCCATATATCAATCAGTAATATAGCATACAAAATGTAATTCTAAGTCTTTAATGGGCTGGCATGCACTTGACTCTAGAAAACACGCCTCTTCTAAACCCCAAGCTTTTGGACTCTGCAGCTAGTTTTCCAGCCACCCCCATGTCCTTAACCCAGGGTTCACCTAGCATTGCCTCCAGCAACACACTGGCAAGACAAGAAGGACTGCAAATGTAATGACCGAACAAGTGACCCAACAGCACTTCCATTTCTCACCCCATTACCTTCTTTTTATCAATCAAAGGGATCAAAGGCCTGAAAGAAGCACCTTACCCTGAATTCCTATAGCCTAGGGGAGAAAATACTGTATTTATGTTGAGTTTATTCTCACCTAAGCAAAAGAATACAAATAGGCAACTTACAGGAAAGCATTGCAGAACTCTGACCACAAGACAGCTCTTTGTCACGCTGTTTGAGGGACCTACACAGTAGGAAATGATATGCACAAGAAATGATGGGAGCTTGGCATTCTATGCAAGATCAGGGAAATTTAACTTTTTATTTCCAGAAAAACCAAGTGAGTGCAAACTACCTGTGAATCATCTGACCTACATGGTGAAAAACCTAAGACAATGTTTAATTTGTATTCACTAGTCATAAATTTCAAATTCAGTGAATTAGCTCCCCATTAACTGTCTCCCTTAGAGAAGTCATCTAGTGATTTCCTATTGTATGCAATATTTGCATATGCTAACCTGAGAAAAAACACCACAGCTGCAAAAATACTGCCAGTGCTAAGGATATCTCCCAAGGCAAAAGAAGTGACAGTAATCTTCCAGCGCACAGAGGAATTAAATTAAAATAATTTACCTATTTTTCCTAAGAAGTACTTTCTTACCAACACTAGATAGATTTTTCCACTTATATATAATCTATATTACTGATTGCATAAAGACTCCTCTTTTATTTAAAATTCAACCATAGTAACTGAAATACAGACATTATATCACCCACACTAGGTCATATCACTCTATAACTTGTCTCCACCAATGATAACTCTTAAGGTACCCTGACCTGGGTCCCTCTACAATGCAAAAGAGATCCTAGTATGCAAGCACACAGAGTACCTCAAGTTGTACTACCTCTTCTGATTCCTTCAGAAACACTTGTTAGGGTCCTGCTTGCCTCCTCCCCCTCTTATGCTTCTACCTTCCCACTTGCCATTGTAGCATGTCACAGGAACTCACCGTCAACCACCTCCTTTCTCTGGCATACCTGGCCCATGTGTTGGATGGGGAAATATAAGAGGGTGTGTGTACACATGGGGATGATCCCACTTCCTGTGAATTTACAATTTCTTTCCACCCCAGCATGTCTACAGGCAGAGCATGACTGGGACTGGCCAGAGCATGACTGGGACAACAAGTGAGAGCACAATGGGAAGTAGCAAAGGAGCTCTGTTCAGTATACTCCCTGCAGCTCCCTCTCCTTGCTCTTCAACCTCAGACTCTCATCTCTTCCCAGCATCAAAGGGCTTTGAGCATCTGACTTGAGGGTGGTCGTGGCAAGTAATGAAGACTGAGCCAGACTCCTCTTAGTGGTGCCCAGTGAGTAGATAAGAAGGTGCAAAATTAAATACAAGAAACCCAAGAAAATGCTTTAGGTTTGTTTGTTGTTTTTTGGTGTTTTTTTGTAAAGTGTAAGGCTAGACAAACACCTGGACAGGTTGCCAAGAGAGGTTCTGGAGTCTCCATCCTCAGAGATATTCAAAACCCAACTACACACATCCCTGGGTAAATCCTAACTGGCCCTGTTTTGAGCAAAGGTGTTGCACCAGGCCATCTCCAGAGGTGCCTTCCAGCCTCGGTGATTCTGTTCCTCTCCTACTACTGACTAACATATTGTGAGAGTCAGTAGGAAATACTGATTTGATTTGTCAGAGGATTGTTTTATCCTTGGTAAATCCCTGACCCCTCTCACATCTCCACAGCACAAGAGGGACTGAGCAGAAGGTAAAGGTCTTCAACACAAATGAGTTATTTCTTTGGGTGTGGAACATCAGTGGTGACATGCGTATTTTAGTAGACCCCATGCACAGACTGAAGACCAATAATGGCTTTTTTCAACACCACCACCTAACAGTTTTGCTACAGTACTCACCTGTACTCAGAACGTGTTGTGCTTGTGGAAAACATGATAATAAGTAGGAAAGTAAAATGCTTACATCAAAATAAAATAAAAAAAAGAACAAAGTTGCTTTTGCTTGACAAATATAGTTATCTGTTTAAACAATATTGATCACTATCACATATTTTAACACATCACCAGATATTTCTGTGTAGAAAGAAATCTTTCCCTTCATGTGGGGACAGAAATCCTTAAAAATATCAGCTTAAAAGATGAGCAGCTTTGGAACAAGTTTTCTCTTAACATTAACTGGCAAAAACGTTTGGGCACTGTAATGAGACCAGCACAGAAGTGTGTTTTGTTAGAAAAATCCATTAATTTGGTGTGGTTTACACTTACATTTTTGAGTCTCAATAAACAGTTAAGTATTCCAGAACAACACAAGAACAGACAATTAAATCTAACACGTTACAGATGATACCCGTCTGCAGTTTCAAAAGTCCAGTTCCCTGTAAATTAGTTGAGAGAACGCTTACAGCAAGTACTCCTACATTAGAACTTCAGAAGAAAATATCAGATGTCCAACTTGTACTGGTTTTGGCTGGGAGAGAGTGCAATTACTTCACAGTAGCTCACATGGTGCTATGTTTTGGATTTTTGACCAAAGTAGTGTTCATAACACAGGGATGTTTTAGTTATTGTTGAGCAGTGCTTGCACAGTGTCAAGACATTTTCTCCTTCTCACACCGCCCCGTCAGTGAGTATGCTGGGAGTGGGCAAGAAGTTAAGAGGGGGGACACAGCTGGGACAGCTGACCCCAACTGACCAAAGGGATATTCCATACCATATGCTGTTGTGCTCAGCAATAAAAGCTGGGGGGAGACGAGGAAGGAAGGATATTTGCAGTTATAGCATCTGTCCTCCCAAGTACCCATTACGTGTGATGGAGCTCTGCTTTCCTGCAGATGGCTGAACTCCTACCTGCCAAGGGGAAGTAGTGAATGAATTCCTTACTGTGCTTTGCTTGGGTGTGTGGCTTTTACTTTACCTATTAAACTGTCTTTACCTCAACTCACAAGTTTTCATACTTTTACTTTCTGATGCTCCTCCCCATCCCACTGGAGGGAGTGGCTGTTGTGGTGCTGAGCTTCCCACTGGGGTTAATCCATGACAGAACTAAAAGAACTAATTCTGTCCTATTTTTACTATGTAACACCACATCCATCCGTTAACATGATTACTCTGGGATTGATAACTGCTAATAACCCCCTCTACTTTCTACCTGTATTAACATAACTCTATCCAATCAGAATAATTACACAAGCTCTTTTTTGGGGATATAATGATTATGTCCTTAAAGAAGCGCATAGAACATTATAGCATAAGCATTAAGCCAAATATAAACTAATTTGTTAGTTATTTGATCCCAAGAATTAATTCAAAGTGTCTAACAATGGGAATCTGGTTTTTACAAGCTCTTAATATGTTAAGAAATGTATATTACACTACACACATTAATTTCCCACAGGGTACTTAGCTGTAAAACTTCTAGTTGACTTGACCTAAAAATGACAGACAAAATGCTTAAATCCCAATTTGCTGTTTCCATTTTTTTTAATGCTAATAGTATGTGAAAGGCACTTTCTCCATGCTAAATTAACAATATAGAGCTCAAATTACTACTTACCTACAAACAGCAGTTTATTCCTATTTAGATAGCACTGTTCAGCCTTACGCTACCAAAGTAGTCCTGACAGTTCCTGCTTTAAGTGGCTTCCACAGTTTCTTTCCACAAAGGAGCAAAACGCCAAATTCATCGCAAAAGGGGAAATTTTGTTACGTTAGTACAAAGCTAGTTATAAATGAATGCTGTCAAGTCCACTTCACATGAAGGGTGAACCGCTGCCTTACAGGGTTTGCTTGAACAGTTCAATAAGAATTGATGTTCCTAAATATTCTCCCTTGAGAAGCCCAGCATAGCAGAGATGAATTTGAATTAAGCAGAAATCCCATAATTCAGAGACAGAACAAAACGTAACATCTATTTTAACTATGAAAAAACTTTTGCGAGCATCACAGATACGAGAGATAACATATTTATATCAAGTTAACAACAGGTTGCAGTTATTCAGAGAAAATATAACCTTGTTAGTTCTAAAGAAGGTTGTGCAGAAGACATTAAAGAAATGCGTCCTTACCTGGTTCATATTTTTATAACACTTTTGGTATATCTGAAAAAGGTTGTTTTGTTTGGTTTTTTTTTCTTGAACCTGAGCTGAAACGCTGAGCACTCAAGCCCTCCCCATAACCTTTTATTCACTGCCTTTCCAGTGCCAGCTGTCAAGACAGAAACTTATTTGCTGCTAAGACATTAATCATTAATGTTGTTGATGGAGAGTGTACCCCATAGGGTTTTCTCAAGCCTCTACAGGTCACAAAAACCCAATCCCCCTCAATTCCACATTTAAGTCTACTGGTCACACACTGTAACTTATAAACCATTCAACTCATGTAATTTCAATAGAATCTTCCACCTAATGCGTTAGCCACAGATTGCATAAAAACCTCAGCTTCCAAATGGTCTCAGCGTAGACTGTCAGAATGTATAAAGCAGAAGGTCAAGTCCATACTCAAGGAGAAAAGCATGAGAGAAAATCATGTTAAAGCAACCTGGAGCAAATATGAAAATCACTTCAATCCCCCCTAGACTAGCAGCCAATGTAGTTTTGCCCATGCTCAGTGCTTCATCAGACACCAGCAAAATATCATACTGTTCAGCATAAAGAAGAGGAACATAAAAAAAATTTTAGCCCTTATTCATGTACATTCAATGAAGTCCATGGGGGCACAGGATCCTGTTGTTTCTCTCATGATGTAGTAACTAGGTTAGAACTGGTGCTTGACAATAAGACTACTCAGGAAACATTGAAAATAAAGTCATCTGTAAGAAGCACTGATCACACTTTCATGAGTTGCAGATTTGGATACCGCTTCATAATGTATGATATCAAACACAAGGATAGATTTGAATGCAGTCATTTGGATGATTGTTCCATCACAGCAAGTACCACGTCTGAAGGACACTAGCAACCTGACTATTAATTGCTAAGTCACCCCAAATCACTTAAGTAACAAAACCTAGATACAGTTCACACAGAATATCCAGGACACTTAACTAAAATTTAGACACCGGCTGCTGATTAGATAATTATCACAAACAGACAGTCTAAGAAGGGGCCGTAACAGATTTCCATTAAAGTGACCTGTGTTTTGCCTTTCTGCTCCTTCCAGAGACACACTAGGAATCTCAAATACTTGCAGTTAATATCTCTTTTGCTAGCATCTCATTATTTCTGTCAATCACTTACCTTTGTTATGTCTTCCCAAAGTTCTAGACAGCCCTCTCTACACTAAATTAGTTGATCATTAATTTTGCAAATTTTATGCTTAACTGATATATTCAACCCCTCCCATTATCAAACAGAACCCTGCAGTAGCTCACAAAATATTGCCCTGTATTCCAACACCGGTTTTTGCATATACTGTTCTAAATTTATATTGTAAATATACTTACTGAAATGTTAGGTACTCAGAGCATCCCCACATAATAAGCACAGTACAAGCATGAGGAAAAGGAGATTTCCCCAAGGGTCAGCACTGGATGGAGAAGCAAAAAACCTCAGTAATACCGTACTAGCACATACCTTGAAAAATTATCTTAGTTCAGCATTGTGTTGTTACTTCTAGGCAAGGCAAAAAAAACAAAATGAAAATTGAGAAATGAAAGGAAAAAAGTCTTGTAACTGCAGTTACTCTAGTGCATGACACGCAGTGTGGGAGAGCACATGAATGCAACTATTTGACAGTTTGACAAGTGGGCAATGAAGTCTTGTATCACTGTTAAAGCTGAGGGAACAAAGTTGGGAAGACCTTAGGCCATGAGTGTCCTTTAACTGGCAACAAGCGGTTTTATCTAATATAGTAGAACCACGGGAAAGATGCAAAGAAAGAAATGGCACAGTCAAAGCAACAATCCGGAAAAATAAGTTGTGCAGCTCTAATTGGACTGACACAAGCAGGCAAGGCTGCCTTGCCCTAGGCAAAATGAGAGGATGATGCAGCACTGAGGACAAGCATAAAAATTTTTACCTGCAAGGATGAAAACTTGTAGCTGAATTTAAGAAACAAAAACCAGGCAACATTTAGAGAAGATTTAGTTATTAGAAGCCAAAGAAAAACCTGTCTCAAGAGAGTACCCAGAGAAACGTGGACCTGCGGAAAAGAAAGGACAGTGGTAACGTTTGCCCACTGAGGCAGGAAAAGGTTGAAAAATTAGGTTTCTTTTAGTCATATAGCACATATGCTGATAGCCAGGTGTGGAGCAGTCACAAAGACAAACCATAATTTTCTTTGTAAATCATTGCAGAGAGGCAGAACGGCAGGTCTGTGGCAGCCAGATCCAAGCAGGCAGTCTTGTTCTACTGCACGCACGCAGCCATGTTTCTAGACGGAGTAAAAACCCGTGTGCACACAGCACAGTGCAGCTCCTATCTTGAAGGTGGGCAGTGTGCTCTAGGGGCTCAAACAATCCTCAACTTATTTTTAACTTACTACAGTAATATACAGCTACTTTTACTCATATCATTGTTCATGACTATCTGCTCTAAGGACTGGCTGTAATTTGTTAGCATTTCAAAATCTTTATCAGCAACTTTAAAAAAAAAAAATCAACAAATTCTATTTTTTTCTTTACAGTTCGTTTTTAGTACTGGCAAAGGTGATATTTTGGATAGTCATCTTTCCACATTAGCCACTATTATTAGAAGTGACGGATAATTTTGTTGCTCATACATACTTCAATTTCTACTGTTAAATCCAAGTACTATAGCACGTTAACTCTTTCTTCCTGCTGTTCTGTCTCCTTGAAGTGATCCGGGGGTCTGATTCCATTATATTTTTTTTTTTTCAATGTGGTTATTCTAATTCTCTCTTACATTTCAACTACCCAAATTTACATTATTTTCATTGGTCACGCAGGGCTGCGTATTTCCTGTCACTCAAGTCTCGTATTTACCATGCTGGTTTGCATTTTTCTTTCCTTATTTTTGCTTCTCTTACACATTGGAAAAGAAGAATCACCTACCTGGAGAATGGAGAGGTCAGCCATTGCCTCTATCACACTTCTGAGACACAGTTAACTAGTCTAAATATTTAAAGTTGTAACTGATGACTTCATAGTTGGAACGTTCGAATGACCAGGGTTTCTATAGCAATACGAGTCCCTTTAAATTGCATCAGTGTAAACAATGATCATTTGAAAAGGGTCTATTACACTGCACAGGCTAATCAGCATTAAACTGTTCCAATAACGTGTCCTGAATTGCGGTTTTCACATTTTGTGCCACTGTGTACTACTAAAGTCTAAAACCATTTTTAGTGAAATCGTGGCATCTTGTGGCAGAAATCGGTCATTGCAAGAATGACGGCTTTGAAACTATTCTGATGGAAAAACGCATATAATTAATAACCTAAGCAGTTCACCTCAAGCGTCTGTTTCTTTTCATTATTTAAATTGCTGCAAAATTGGCACGCTTGGAGAGTTATCTTAAATGACTTTTTTCTTTTCCTACATCTCATTTTTGAGTATCATTGCTCCTGTCCAGATTCTAAATTACTTTCGGCATCTCACAAGTGAGTTAATGCCACTTGTTGGGGAGGTGGTGACCATCTTTGTAGGTTTGATATATATTCTTGGTATTTTGGAGATACACCTATCCAAGCTTTTACTTATTGCCTTCAAAAAGAGCAACACCATGCAAGAATACTCTCCCAGACAAGCTGTTTAAGGAGAAGAGTTTCTCAGATGCTAATCTTTTTATCTTTTTCTTATCTCCTGAGAAAATCTAGAATCTCCTCATTCCTGCCAGCCTAGTATTTATGTGAATGCAGAGACCTGTCAAATAAGGTTTACAGGCTTGAGCCAGGGTTAACCAGCTCTTTAGGGCAGGAACTACATCTCCGTAATGCTCCATGTGCCTACATGAAACAGCATCTTTAAATGTCATCAAGTTCTTTCTGGCTTTGAAAAATGTTATTCACTGATATTTGGATGCGAGCTTCCTGCAAAAACAGAAAAACGTACTATAACTGCAGACTTTAACAGCACAAAGGTTTCTTCTGCTATTTAGCAATTCTCTGTCTTTACGCTGTATTTATGGGTGCAATAATTCAGCTACTAAGAAGAAATTTAACAATCAAGGGCTTTTTGTTGAAATAAATTTTGCATTACTGTATTACTTCATCTGACAAGTTGGCAACAATCTAGAAACAATAAAGGCAAATGTATAAAATCTTCTCGTTCTTAATATTAATCTGATACTGCTAAGAAGCGAATAATCCTGTCATTGAAGTGAGGATAATCCAAGACGCCCAGGTCACACAAAACCAGCGTACAAGCAAGCATTTCCATAAAAGACACCAAGTGACTCCATTTTAGTTGAGTGTTTGTAGTGACCATTGCTTGAAGACACTGGTACACTGAAAAACCAGTTACACATCGGCTGTACATAGTAAGAAAGTACTCGGTGCTGATGTAATTTTCTCATGCCATCCACAGCAGCATTTGTGAGCCCAGGCACAAAAGAAGGTTTGGATGATACATTCAGACACACAGGTGAGATTCACCAACACAACAGACACATTTCACATCCTCTTGAGAAACCCCCAAACCCCAATTTCCCACCACATTCTAAGGGAAATTCGCACTAAATCAGATCATTCTCTCAGGATCTATTTTTAAATGACCAAGGAAGACAATTTTAGCCTTCATTGGCTTCTCAGGTGAGAGAGAAGACATTACGTTTAGTGGCAGCCAAAGCAGCACACAGTCATAAAAGTTTTCTAATTAATTCTAAGAATTGTTGAGTTTTTGTGTTAGCCTGTGAAACTACATCAAAAGACAACATCACTGGAAATCAAACATTAGTTTGCACCGATCAGTTTCATATATCCAAAACACTGCAAAAATTATCCCTTACAAAAGGCAGTTCACATCTGAGCCTCTCAGGCATGTGTTTGGTCCTGCCACACTGCAACATAACATCTATTATATAAACCTGAAAAAGAAAAGCCCCCTTATTTATACATCTGTTTAGCAACTCTAGGCAGTGGTAAGAAACCTGGGGTTTTTTTGCTTTCTATGGAAAGCTGGTTTCAGATATAGGTACAAAACGAATGCTCCTTTTTTCAGCTAGCATGTTGAATAAAGTATTTCAAACTAATAATTGCCACAAAACTTGTTTTAGCGACTTCTATAAGCTAAAAAGCAGATACCATTGCTTTAGATGTTCAATCTTAGCATATTCTTTATTCCTCTCACTGGAGAGCATGTGTGCAAGTAAAAATTACACCTTAAATTACATCTTTAAGTGTCTATTCTCACTGGCTATAGGAAAGCACAAACTGGTCAGCCAGCCAGCTCCTTCTACTACTATTTAACTAGACGTTTCAGAACTACTCTCCTGCAGTTATCTGATCTGTCTTTGCTTTTCCAGTCCCCGGGACCCTCAAGGATTCTCAAAGGAAATCCTTTGCTCCCTCCTTATCTTGTGCTCAGAGCAAAAGCCCTCAGACTCATCACGAGTTTCGAAAAGGACCACTCAGACCTTTCACATGAGCCTCCTTACAGACAACTTTCTGTCCGACTTTATCTCATCTCACTCATACCAGACACGAGTCCATAAAATAACTAACACAGTAACAATAAAATGTTGCCACAGAATAGTCCACTGTGTTTAACCTTATAAATAGTAACACTGAATTTTGCTACTGTTCTCTCTCCCAGTATTTTCCTCCCAGGCAGATGAGCAAAGCAGAACAAGAAGAACCTCTTCACAGAAAATATACAAACCTTTTCACAATGTCACACCCTGAAAAAAATTCATTTTAATGCCTGTAGCTGAGCATGGATCACAGTTTGGAAACCTGAAACAGCTTTTGGGTTGGGTTTTTCTCCTTTCTTACCACCCATTACTTGTCAAGTTGCTGCTTCTCATCTTAGTTATGCCAATCACAGAAAAATAAAAACTTACACAATATGGGAATAAACTCACCATGCTGTTCATTTTTGAAGAGGATGAACTTGCTCTCTGCTTCCGTAGGCTGTTAAGCTCTTCTGTATTTTCATCCTTTGGTTTTATGATCAGCCGACTGCCTCCTGCAGTACCTTCTGAAGAGGATCTCAGTCGTTTCTCAACAAATCTGCCTTCTCGGTATGGACTGAAGCTGTTGGCAAGATCAACTACAAATAGAAAGGCAATCAGCAATCATTACAGAGAATTATTCTTTACAAATACTTTTTTAGGGAACACGACTTTGCTTGAAATGCTTACATTGAAGGGCAATCACATAGGAAACACTCTGTAGAGAGCAGATCCTGCTTACCTAGATAAAAGTGTCACCTGGGCCACCATTTTGCTGTTCAGCTCCCAGTGACTAGCCCACTCAGCATGCTACAGTCCATGGCTCCTCATAGACTCCAGAAGGACCTCTGGTCCATCCTTTCCTTTCTCCCCTAGTTCTCAGACACTTCCAAACCACTGTTCAGTAAAATCTACCAGAAAAATTATCATTGGTCCAATGGTGCCAAAACCCAACCTGCCGTATCCTGCATTACGAGGCAAGTCCAGGTTTTGTAGGGCCAGGACACAGGTTTTTCACCGCTTCATAGGACATTGGTTTTGGGTCCTGTTTGGCCTTCCTAGCTCAGCTCTACATCTGCACCCTCCAAACCCAGCCTGCAGTGAGCAGGCTGAATCCCAGTCCCCAACTTGTGTTAAACAGTAACACATCAGAAAAGAGGAGAAAAATTACATTTTGAAGTGTTAGGGCAAATTTAGAGACGGGGAAAGAGAAAAGCATAACACCACCATAGAAGTAACACAGAAAATCTCATCTTCTTCCGCCTTTTGTGAAAGAACAGACATTTTCTCTAAGGCTTTTAAAAAAAAAAATCTGTGTCACATAAAAATATATAAAGGTATACAAAGAAATATATGGCATATAAAGCCTGCTCATACATTAATGTCACGTTGCTGATACTATCTATAATGGTATCAGATCTGAGACCAGCTATGGAAAACAGAATATCCATTACCAAAGAAAATGCACAGAAATATTTTACATTCACATCTGGTTTTAAATACTGTTTTAGCAAAACCAGATACTCAAACCAGTCTGTTTGTAACAGATATAGCTACTTATAACCATATCTTACTGAATGCCACATAAGCTTTTTCTATATTTGTTTTATTTCATATGGCAGGATTTTACAGTTTTTCAATGGTTGCTTTGTACGCTTGGCCAGTTTCTAATTTCAAATGCTTTTTTTTTTTTACCACATAAGTAAACAAAAATGCATTTTGAACAGAACTATGAAACCCCAACAATTAATCATTGACTTTTATATAGTGCAGTATTAGCTCTAGTGTTTCTGTGAATATGAATCCCATTTACAAAAATCCTTCCACCAGAGTTTCAACTTCAGTTACCTGCCTTCCAGAAATATGTCTGGAAATAAATATACAGCTGCTGATGCATGAGTTTCAAATGCACTGTGTATTTCTAAACATCACTCCGACCTAGTCACTTGCTGTTCTGCAGTACACTCTAAAAAGTCAGATTCAGAAAAATGAGCTGGTGAGCCAAATGTTGCAAAGAAGACCAACCAAGTGTGCAGGACCAGAAACATATAAAAATGCAAATATTTTTTTCTCCCAATTGACTACGGTTCTGAGGGAAACAGGTCCCTTCTGGTGAAAGCTAATTTAGTGGATTAATTTGACTTTATATTGTCATTTATGTACAAGACATCCAACCAAGCCTCGCAGTGACAAATAATTCGAAAAGCAAGATCACTTTTGATTGCTTATAATCTACAGGAGATAAATGTTCAAGCAAAAAGATGGGTATGAATTCATATCAGTTTATACTCATTCATCTTCTAATACAAACACTATAAATGCAGTCTTATTAAGTCTCACAAATTTTGGCCCACTAGATAGAGTCACAGGATTATGCAAGAAAGCCTCAGTCTTTAGCTTGGTTTGGGAAAATAAACTGTCAGAGATAAATGTCTTCTGACAGGTGTCCTTCACTCAAGGGCCTGGTGCCTTTATTCATCTGCATCTCTATAGACTGGGATTTCTCGGCACAGCCTTCTCACTTAATCTTGTTAAGATTTCCAAATTCCTTTTCATAAGCTAAAGATACAGTGTGAAATTCAGATGGCAATTAACTCTCTTCATTTCACCGATTACATAATGAGAACTTGCACAATGTTATTTCAGATGGAAACAGAAATTGGTTCACTCATCCTCCGCCATAGAAGCTACCCCGTAACATCAGTTAAATAGAGCAAGAAAGAGTCAGGAAATTTCAAACCCCAGATCAATAGAAGATAAACTGTGTTATTCTTCACAGCCAGACTAAAAGAAAGTTTATTTCCCTGGCGATGTTTCCATCTCAAACAATGCAATTCTTTAGCTCAAGTCCAAAGCAGGCATGCCTCAAAAATCCCAGCTTCAGCCTTCAACACGAGGCAAGAATCAATACTATCTTTCTTAATTCCTTTTCCACCACAGGAAAGCGTAGCTATGAACAGCACTGATGGGTGTTAGCAAACTGTAAAACGTAAACTCAAAAAATAATAGACTTTTTGTTTCCTTCCTACAGTTTTGTGAGGGGCACACAATTCATAACTGTTGAACTTCCTAGCTAGCACTGGCAACTCTACAAAAACACTTTATGACCAAACAATTCTCACAGAAGAACTAAGGCCAGAAACCCCACCAAGCCCAAAAATGAAAAGACCATGACACATACCTTTAGAACGGTTTGTTTCATAACACTGTTGTGTTTTAAAGGACTGAGGTTCAGAACACGAAACAATCTTAGATTCCATTAGAGGCATTGTCTCTCTTGTGTGCTTGGACGGCGTGCTTCCATCTCTGTCCCTACTCAACCCCTGTGCCTTTGGAGAACGTATCACTGGTTCTTCTCTGCGTTGTAACACAAAGGTTTCTAAATGTGCATTTGCCGAGTTAATTTCTCCTATGTGCCTGGCATCATTAATACATAGTTCATTGGCTTGCAACAATACTTTTGTTTGATTAGCAGCTGAGGTTTTGAATAAGGTATTAGATTCAATGCTAGACAAGCTCGTGTGACTCACAGGAGATACACCTGCAGAATGCCCAGTACTTTCCACAACATCCATTTCCCTCGCAGGAGCTGCAGCAGGATTAAAGAATATCTGAGAGGTAGAGACATTATGGCCAAATTCCTCTGCGAGTGCCCCCCCAGTCCCATTGCTGGGCAGAGCATCAACCTCTGAAACAGAATCCTCCGTCAGGCCAACAAAGTCAGAGGGGGTCTGGGCAGCCGTGAGGTCAGCCGAGAGCAGCGGGGACTGCAAGGAGCTTCCCAGGCACTCTGTGGTCTCGGCTGAACATGGAGGAGAAGACTTGGCGATCACAGGATCACTTTCCCCATACGACTTAAACTCCAGCAGGCACCTGGACTGCTGCACGGAGGAAACTGACTGACTCTCTGGAACCGGTTTGGAAAATTTGTAGTGTGACGAGAAAGATTTAGGGAGAAGTTTTCGTGTGGATTGTTTGACAGAGTATCGGCTCTGCTCCTCTGCAAAGCCCGAATCATCACCCTCATTCTTCCCAGAGCTTATGCAATTTATAAAGACGTTCTTATTAGCTGAGGGCTCCTTTCCCCTTTCAAAATCATCCGTCAAAGACCTTGTTATCTTCTTGCTACGCGAGCTGCCAAAGCCAACCGAATGCCTTCCTCTGCTTTTAATGTGTTCCTCTAAACTCAGCTTTTGTAAAGTGCTGAGAGAGGACTGGGCACCATTTGAGATGTTAACGTTTTGACTAGCTGGGTCAGCCTTCTGCTCACTCCCCTTCTTGTGATGGAAGCTAATAGAAGGAGTGCGGAAAATACTACGGCGCTTGCCTGTGCTCCCTGAGCTGGAGTTAGTGCTGGATGGAGAGGAGGTGTGGACACCAATGGCATTAGCAGAAGAAGGTGAGGAAGGGAGGGAGTCGTGTCTCCGGCTAATACTTCTCCTGAATATTGGCAACCGAGATACTAGAGTAGATCGTCTAGATCCTGAGTCCCCCATCAGGGCACAAAGTGTCCGTGGCTCTTCGCAACCAACAAACTAACCTGGGATAAGAAAGAAAGAAAGAAAGAAAGAAAGAAAGAAAGAATAAATAAATAAATAAATCAGTCAAAGTCCACTTCAATATGCTTTAAGTCAGCATAAGATGCTAACATCAATGTTATGTACAGCTGCAAGTTGTTGCGCATGCATTACCGAAGATTTTTACAATTTCAAAGCCATGTTCCACAGACAGCGCTGAAAACCTAGCAGCTGAGCAAACATGTGGCTAAAAACATTCTACATATGAGAGCTACAGTATTATATATGATGTATTACATGATGGAGATCACATTGGGTAACTATGGAAAATCTACATGCCAAAAGATATATAAAAACATCGCTCAAATGTCCTTCTTTTTGTAAATTCTTGGGGCAAGCCTTCTTATAAATTGTAAGCTCTCTTAAGAGATGCTTGATTTTTCATGATCTGAGTAGAACAAAACATTATTTTGCATTCCTAAATAGTCAGATTTTTGCAAGAAAGAAGAGGATATAAGTTTCTCAATCTTCACTGAACTTTCAGCTGGATTTTTAATTCCGTTATTTCCTATTCTGCTAAAGGCTATACGTGTCACCTTATAGCAGAGAAAATGCTGGCATTGCAGTCAAGCTAAAAAATGCACCACCACAAGTTCTTCCTAAGGAACTATAAATTCTAGGAATTTACTGTCAAAATATAGGATCATGTTTCTAGATTTGAACTTCACTGTTTCCTTTGAACACTTCTCCGAAATCCTCTTGTAGCCTACTTGCTTATAATTAGCTATTTTTGCAGGGTTTTTTTATAAATTAGTGAAAAGTGTTCCATACACAGACACTTGGCACTTTTTATAAATATTTAAGGAATAAAAACTTATTTTGATCAGCACAGCAGATGTACTAGAAGAAAATTAATCTTTATGAAATATATACCAGTTCTATCTCCTTTTTGTTCTTATTATAATAAACTACTGCTGTGAGAGACAGGACCACGAAGGGAGCAATAAAAACATGTGATATATAATAACAAGAACAAGAGAGGCTATAAGTATTGTGCCTGATGCAACTTCGTGAGCTGCAAGTATTCAGCACATAGGAATAAAAATCAGGTAATTTATCTAAACAATGTTTGTATGTCAAGTGCAAAACCAAATTAATTCATCTAATGAGCAATTTAATATGCGCTATGTGGCTACAACAAATATCTGTGAACAATATATATATTTATACAGTGTGTGTATATATATGCACATATATATAAATAAAAACAGGGACAGAATGCTTAAGGAGTAATAAAACTATATATATGTTACATTACTGTGAAAGAAAGGGTAAAAACTAAGTTCAGAGACTATTTCTGACTATACATTGGGCTGTACTTTCTGCACTGTTAACATTTTCTTTTAAAAAGCTACTACAGCTCCAGTCTGAACATGCACTGCCAAGCAGCCACCATACTCATAAGCACCAGGAATCAATAAGCAATTTTGTAGCTTAAGATGAAAGAAACAGCTTGGGAACTGTCACTTATTCCTAGTAGCCATTGGTGGTCTCTGACCAAGACAATACTCTCGGGTCCTGCAATTGAAACCCAAATTTTAATTGTCTGATTGCAACAGAACTTATGGTACAGGCACACACACAGGTTATCAGAAACTCTTTATATCCACCACACCAAGTGATGCAGAGCTGGTTGTTCCATTTCACTGCCATGTAAGGTAGTTTGCATTTACACCACTGTAAGAGCAAAAGTAGAGCAACAGCACAGATAAGTCAAGGGCCCTGTGAACTCACAGAGGGGCATATAGCTTCTACCAGCTGCTTCATCTGGTACACATTCAGCCTACTGAAAATGTGCTTTGGAACACTGCATACAACCTTCTCCACCTCTCCCATACAAACCTCTCTCGGTTCTTTAACCACTTCCAGACCTATTAGATCAGGGCTTTTTTTTTTTTTTTTTTTTGCTTTTGTGAACACATACATGCAGACATGCTGGTACGTCTGGACATATACATACACACAACACAAGATTATTTAGAGATCATAAGGGTTCTTCCTTGAATTTTAAGGAGACATTATAACTGCTGAAAAAAGACTTTAGAATGCAGTTTTGTATCGGCAGCAGATGAGCAAAATATTTTTAAAATACATTAAATCTGTACAGGCATTTTATGCTCAGGCAAAACATTTGCTCCCATCATTCACTCTCCTGCCCACACCTTAATTGTCAGTTCACGGGAGAACAAACCATCCTAGTTTATAATTATGAAATTCTCCAAGTTGAGAGCAGAAGGAAGCAGAAAACTGAGCAAAAAGCACATATTGTAACTTCCACTGGAGGTTCCACAAAGGCTGTGTCTAAGTTATAATAGAGATTATTCCTAATAACTGGCCTGCGAATATACACTGCTTTAAGCTTTCCAGATGGTAACAATTTTTAATAGAATACATGGCCTCTAACTGCAGATAACAAACTGACACTTATTCATTCATTCTTCCTTCTTTGCCTCTTGAAGGAAGAGCACAAATAAACTGTCAACATTTCTCTTATTGTGTAAGCAGCATAAATCCTTACCCATAAATATAAACTAATTAAAACATACTGTTCTTTCTAGGTTTACAATAGCTATCAGAGGACATTTCTCAAAACACACACATCCATATATATATGCATATACAAATGCTTTTGTGCATATAGAGTTTGAATACTTTGACTATTGTGACTATCTTATTAATAGTTTGAATATTATTTACGTATATCATTTATTTTCTATATATACATTTTGCAATGTAAAAGTGCAGAAGTTTAGCACTGAGTTAAAGTGACAATTCTACTTGCAACAGGAAAAAATAGTATGTATTTCGAGATAATAACACCCTCAGATATTAATGAAAGAATATCTTTCATCAATTTTTTCACATATTGCAGAGGAGTTATAAACTGCCATATATGTCCTATTATGAACAAAATGGGAGGTGTTTCCTTTGAGTCTCAACCTCTAACATAATTACCTGTGCTTATCACTTCATAGCAGTAACCCTTACAGACTGAAATTCACTCCAGCTACATGTTCTCTGCAAAACCACTAGTTTTCTGTATCCAACATCCTCATCCCTACTGGCATCATTCTTAAAGGCTGCAACAGAGGGAAAGAAAACTGCAGAGAAAGACACCTCTGTGATGGTACTATGCCATTCCAGGTGACTCTTTATACTGAAAAACAATTCTGATTCTACACAGTCAATCTCAGACCTAATACAAAGCTCCAAGTATCTTAAAAGAAATTATTGGGTCTTCAGAAAACTAGCAAGAACTCATATAATCAAGAAGAATCAAGGAAAAGCGAGAGTCTAGAGGAAGTCTTTCAATTAGATCAGGCTCCTTGTTTAGGACAAAATATGTTTTGCAAGATTATCACATCATGTGAACAGTCAACATATTGAATACACTATGTGAATACACAGTATTCTGTATGGAAGTCTGAATCTTGGTCAAATACACAAACCATTACCTTGTAATACTTAAATTCTAAAATCCAGCTACTGCTGAAACTGAAGTGCGTACTCAGTGCTACAGTAGACAGACATTCAAATTTTGCTTTTTATGGAATGGATTTTTGATGAACCTTTTTGCATCTGGTATTACACAAGACAAAGTTTGATATACCAAAGGAAAATAAGTAAACTATCTTGAAAACATTTAATTGCAGCCAGAGTAACAGTGAATGATCTTCCTCAAGAGCTTTGCTACAGCTCACAGTTTCTGAGCTCCTGTGCTGAACCAATGCAAAGTGCAAACAAAACATTTTCCCTCTTACTAGCAATTTAAAAAGTTAATAAAATGGAAATTGTTTCCTTCCACATTGGTCTGCACCAAGATGCTGCAAAATGCAAATATATCTCAAATTACAGAATCACAGAATATTCATGGCTGGAAGGGACCGTTGAGATTATTGAGTCCAACCACAAAAACAAACAAACAAGCAAAAAAAAAACCCAACCCAGAAAAAAAGCCACACAACCACAAACCAACACACACACACACCCCACAGCCACCCGCAGACAGACAAAAAACAACAATCTGGGGCACTAGAGCATGCCCTGAAGTGCCACATCTACACATTTCTTAAATACCTCCAGGGATGGTGACTCCACCACCTCCCTGGGCAGGCTGTTCCAGTGCCTGACCACTCTCTCAGTAAAGCAATTCTCCCTAACATCTAATCTAATCCTCCTCTGCCACAACTTTGGACCATTTCCTCTGGTCCTATCATTATTCCCTTGGGAGAAGAGGCCAACACCCACCTCTCTACAACCTCCCTTCAGCTAGTTGTAGAGGGCAATGAGGTCCCCCCTCAGCCTCCTCTTCTCCAAACTAAACATGCCCAGTTCCCTCAGCCTCTCCTCAGACGACTTGTTCTCTAGCCCCCTCACCAGCTTGGTGGCTCTCCTCTGGACATGCTCCAGCAGCACCTCAATGTCCTTCCTGTAGTGAGGGGCCCAGAACTGAACACAGTACTTGAGGTGAGGNTCTGCAAACTTACTGAAGGTGCACTCAATCCCCTTTATCTATATAAATATATATTTATAAAAATATTAAACAAGACTAGCCCCAGAACTGAGCCCTAAGGGACACCACTGGTGACCAGCCGCCAATTGGATTTCACCCCATTAATCACAACTCGCTGGGCACAGCCATCCAGCCAGTTTTTTACCCAGGGAAGAGTACACTTGTCTATGCCATGATTCACCAGTTTCTTCAGGAAAACACTGTGAGGGGTGGTGTCAAAGGCCTTACCAAAGTCCAGGTAGACAACATCCACAGCCTTCCTCACACTGAGAAGGCGGGTCACATGTTTATAGAAAGAGATCAAGTTGGTTAAGTATGACCACCCTTTCATAAACCCGTCCTGGCTGGCCCTGATCCCTTGGCTGTCCTGCACTTGCCAAGAGACGTCACTCAAGACTTAATCTCAAAAATATCTTAAAGTCATGTAGAATAAAGAGGCCAAATTTTTTATACTTGGGGTTTATTCTTTCCACATAGGAGAACTTTGGAGGAGCCATCCAGCTACACAATATTAGGCCTTTATCTTGCTTACAGGAGCTGCATGAGTATGAAATACAAAATGAACAGGTTAAGAATTAATAGATCAAGCTCAGTATTTTATATATTACTGTATCTTGTCAAAAGAAAAAAATTGCTCAACTTTCAAATAATGAATGCAACCGCAGAAAAAGACTCACAAGTGTTTAAACAGGTAAAATTGTCAAAATATTACACCAGTGTCTCCAGTGACAACTATTGCATCAATCCACTAGCTGAAAAATATAACCCAGTGTTTCTTATTTCAGCTTCTGCCAAGCAGTTATTCACACGCCTGTGCCAGAGTGCAGTGTATTCAATGAAGAGTAACTCTCGCTGGTGGCTTTGTACTCCAGTAGATGGAGCCATGGATCTACTTTTTCATTGACTGCAACTATGGAAAAGCAACAGTCAGTGCCTTTTACATTTCTCATTGCCTTTGAGCAAAATTTAGGACTTGAAATTATTTGTGAATTTTACCATTATCATAATTACTTGTACATACCAAAAGCCAATATATGTTTATTCAACAGAGAACTGTAGTGCATAGGCCAGAACAAACACTCTCTTTATAAATAACTAACCTGCTGCTATCCCTCAACACTCTTTAAACAAAGCTTTCCTAAAGACGTCTTCCTTGAAGATACACATCCTAAAAACATCAAACAATATCTTCCATGCAAAGAACTAAAACTGTATGAGCTATCTAAGTTTAAATTGGGAGATGACATGCCACATAGCTGAAAGGCCCCAATCTTAAATCAAAGAGCAGAACATCACCGCTCATCTGCTCCCTACCTCTCTCTCTTCTGTGCTCTCCACACAGCAGTGCGATTTTCAGGCTGCACTCATTGTTTAAGGAAGATGATACATATTCTTTAAATAAGAAATAATATAATAAAGCAAAACACACAGGACTAACATGTAAATCATAGACTGCGAACACATCCCATCCCTCATGTGAGCAATACCATATGGCAGGAGGCAAGGACTATGTGATAGACAGTCTCTACAGATAAGCTGGCTCCAGATTTACACAGAATTTAAAGTTACCCCAGGGTACTACAAATACCCACAAAAACATACAAAAATAAATATTTTTAATTGCTGGTGAGTCAGCAGAAGTCCTAATGCAGCTCATCCACTTGTAAGGAGCAGTCCTTTAGCCCAATGGTTAACTTTGTAGCCTGTGGCTCCCACCCAAATAATTAAAATTCCATCATTCAGATTCCAGCACTATATTGTCCTCAGGATTTAAGCATTGCCATCTTCATTATTGTCCCAATTTAATTACGGTATTATTTGTCTCCTAGTACATTTGTGACTTGTTTTTATTTGCATAGCTCCCAGAGGTCACTATGTGTGAGCAAACCTGTACACAAGGAGAACATAAGACCCTAAAAAAGCCATTAAAATATTGGTTTACATTTAAAACAAAAGCAAACAAACACACACATGCATATAAATACTTTGGGGTTTAGTTGTTATCAAGGATCACGTAACTGGATTAATAGGGCCTTATTGAAAATACTAGTAAAGACAAACACCTGTACAATAGAAGAGACTAGCCAAGACGGGTCAGATTGTTGATACTGAGGCAACTTGCTTCTGCAAACAAAATGAGCAAATTCCTTCCTAATACATAAAAGTTCCATTTGGTATCATGAATAACACTTTTCCACTTTTCTTTCCTTGTACATGGTTCAGAGCTCAAGAATGTACTTTGTGAAACAGCAGCCACAGCCATATCCTCAGGGTGAAATTTTATAAGCTACTACCATGTCCGCATTGCTTCGAGTTTATTTTTTTTCAACAGTTTTTATAAACAAAAGAAGAATACCCAACATAGGGAGACAGAACTTTAAAAAGTTATGTGTGTCTACATATGCACACACATACAACTCCACACACTTTTTCCCCTCTATACTGAAAACTCATTGGGAAAAAGAGCTTTTTTATATGTGGAAATAGCTTTTATGTGTCTGTAAAAAAAGAACACAGAATCCAAGCACTGAGGTATTGTAAGGCAAGACATGAGATTTCTTTCAGTTTCCTGTGTCCTGCAGCTCATGCCTATTTTTATTTTCAATTGCTCCCATGCTTTCAGGAAACAAAAGAGGAAGATGGCAGATAAATTTGCAATAAATATATTTGAAGCCACACGCACATCAAAACCTCATCTCCCATTTTGACCGGTCTTGTACCAGTTGAAGACAGCTATTTTATAAGTCCATAACTGCTATGCCCAGTTCTGGTATGAAATTAGAAGCATAACAAACATTCAAAGAAGAAAACTGGAGATAAGTTATCTATATATCCTCTTTTGACTTTAAATTAGCCAGAAGGCAAACATTAGCATGAGACAGGTCACAGGAGACTCATTCTTCCATTCATTATCACTGGGTATGTAAATTCGTCCCATTTGTACCACGTGAACTGCAGGTTTACTAAAGGGAAAGAAACCTAGAGGCCAGAGTTCTCTCCTACCTACATTTAAATCATCCCCTAATTCATATGCCTGTGTATCACACCAAAGGTTATCCAAAGCATTTCAGTATAATATCCAAAATATTGGGACAGAAGTGAACTAATCTTAATGGTAGCCTTTACATACACCCAGGAACCAATTACTCTTCGGCAAGAGCCGGGATCATCTACTGGCAAAAAGTTGACGGTGTGAAGAAGATAAACAACTAACTTTCACCTGTTCAACAATCAGACACTAGCAGGTCAGAAACAAGGCAAGGACCATACCACAATGAAGCAGCAGTCACATTCATGTGACTGGGTTTTGGGGTGTTGAGATGTTTTTTTAAGAGAGGAGAAACTGTATCTCTTGTCTCTATCACTTACCTGGATTCTGGAGAAGCATACAATGTATTTCTTACAACAACTGGTGTTCACGATACTTATAGTTTAATTAGAAACAGTTACAAGTACAAATAATAACCTGAAAATAGAGGTATCAAAGAGTATATGCTTGCTTTGTGATTCAAATGTCATGGCATCCACTCCCCTGATTACCTTCCCTAAATGTGTTTGGAAGCAATGAAGTATTCACTTTTAACAAGTGAAGCGGTCTTGCACAGGTCCCTGAGTGCACATGGAAATTATACCATAACGGGACAAAGAGACATTGGTAATGTTGAGATATCTTTGGCGGACACAGAGATGGCAGTGTAGTAACTGGGTGGGATTCAAATGGCATCCTTCTTCCCTCACATCTTTCTTTCCTCTTACTCCCGCTCATCATCCACATGGTAGTGGTTTTATGAGGCTTAGAGATAGCAGAAAACCTTGTTCAATTAAGGCTTTAAGGAAAATAATTATGTTTGGACTTCACACTAAATACTAGGACTTAGTCATAAACATGGGATGTGTTCACTTGAAGAGAGTGATTTGAATTTTAGCTGTTTTTTTTTTTAACCGAAAAGGAAAAGCAATCTAGAAAGAATCAAGGATCATCTTTTCTTCTGCATGCGGGAAAAACGGGTGTAATGTGCCCACTAGAGCACTGATTCATTTGCACATCAGAAATCAGCTGGTCTAGCATTTGCCTCAGACCAGGACATTAAGAGGGGGAGAGATTCCTTGCCAGCCTTTTGCTCTGGAATTTGAGTGGAACAGATCAGTGCTGTGCAAGCCAGCTGCTAGTCTCATGAGGACAGTACCAGGAATAACATGGCCCAAGCTCTGTACCAACGGTGCACTGTTTGCTGCATAAAATTTGTCAGTAGCATGAAGCAAAGCACCACTATTGGCTTCAACTCTCACAGGCGTTCAAAGCATCTCTGTCAGCTCCCCCCCACCCCCAAAAAAAAACAAACAGAGAACTTCCTTAAACTATTCTGCCGTCTCACAAGATGTCATAAGCGTCTCCAAAGCATGATGCAGCTGATTTGCACAGTCAGTGATGAATTCAAGTTCTGCTTTAATGTGCTCCTTCTAAAATCTTTCAATGTATTACAAATGTGTACTTCTCGCTCACTTCAAGCAACCATCTCATACTGTCTCAGCCCTGCACAGTCCCAGCGGAACTGCGAGTCTTTGTTCTGTGCTCTCCCGTGCCTATTCCTCTTATCTTCCACAATCACAACTTCAGTGTCACCAGCAATTCATTTTTTATGCTAAACCTTCCTGCATGTTTTCCAGTCTGGCTGCTTTTCAGTCTCAAGTGCTGCCTGCTTCTGCTGTGTATATGGCAACCACAGTGACAACAAGGGCTGGGGTCATTTATTACCTCTGTCACCAGCTGAACGGGTGACCTTAACTGCATTAAAATGGCCCAAATCCTCATCTGCTGTAAATTCATGGGACTCCACTGAAGTGAATCATGACGATTTAAACCATTTGGCCTTTCATCCCTATAAGCCTCAGCCACCCATCTGTAATTCTTCTTTAACTCTTGCAAAAGCTACACTTGGACACTTGGATTTTTTTTGCATCTTTTTTTTTATGCTGACCAAGTACAGAATCCCTTAATGGATTATAATGAAAATTGATAAAACCCTAACAAATTAATCATGCAACTGATCCATACACCTGTACTCCATTCCTACTTCTCCCTAAGTGTCTGCTTAGACCTGCTGGTGAAAACAGAGTACTGAGATAGAGGGAACCACGGTCCACCTTACATCCTCACAGCAAAAAGGATTGTGCAATAAGCACTCTTCCAAGGGATACGGATAAGTTAAAGGATTTTAAAAATAAAATAAATCAATGTGGCTAATTGTATTCATGAAAGTAAACTGTGAAAGCTCTGTCTAACATTAGGCAGACTAATTTACAGATTGGTCTTTGATTAATAATAAGGTAATTGCAGTACATCAGTGTAGCAGCTGTTGACTGTTACCACGAAATAATATATCATTAACAGCAACAAGAGCAAGAATGCTCTTTTCCAAATTCCCTTAAGCTCAACAGAAGAGAAAAACAATTCCCAACTCGTGCCTTGAAAGAAGTCTGGTTGTGCAAAATGAACTGATAATCCTCAGACTGACTATTCCAGGTAAGGTACTCACAGCTTACTAAATTCTAATGAAAGGGAACCACATGATTCCCATTCCCTGCAGGTTTTACCACACATAAGATGTGTGCCTCATGGGGCTGAATATTAAATATATTCATAATTACCATCCCCAATATGGTGTAATTTTATTATTTTAATTGCAAACTAATTGCTTCAGTTTCTTCAGAATTTAATGTACTCCACTGGACACCACTTAGAAGAATACATTTTTAGGAATCAATCATACTACATTTAGAAATAAGTCATAATACTTATCACAGTCTACTTAAGACTTCCATGAACTTCAGCAAAGACTCGGGCAATTCCCCTTTTGCTGTATTGAAAATATAACTGTATCTAGATTAGATTTATCAGACTCATTTCAATCTATCTTCCTACTAATAAAAACAATTAGAGAGAAGAAAACTGAAGACAACTGAGTATATTAATATACTCAAATTCTGATTGTGAGTTGCTAATCAAACATTAAAACACAGTGGCCCACATTTCTGCGACAATGAGTATAGCACACTTTATGAAAATCAAGTGCCATAGTGGTAATGCCGAGAACAACATACACCAAGTTTGCATACACACAGTAAAGACCTGTGGTTAAGAAGGTCTAAGCATAAAACTGAAGCTCACAAATCAAGCACAGAAAGGGGAAAAAGAAACCAGCTTGCCAACTCAGTGCTGCCTAACCAGAAAAAAAAAATATCATGGAAGTTCATAGGAGTCCTAGAAAAATGCACACCTAATTTAATTTGCTTTCCTCTGGATTTAGGACCCCAACTCTCTGGAAATTCACAGCTTGTAATCACAAAATGACACAGACTTCCATTAATGTTAGGATTCAAACCACGAAATTCCACACAGAAAAATCTACAAAAATGATGATATATTGCAGTTTCTATTTACCCCAAGCACTAAATAAATATCCAGATGTTAAGTGGAAGAGTAAGACTCTCTGAAGCCATCAGCTGTGTTCCGCCTACTTACCAATGATCTTCTCTGTGACCAGAGAACACACGCCTTGCATCTAACACATGGATCATACTCAGGCATTGTAGTTTTGTCCTGTATAACAGCTTAAGACAACTTGATGGAAGGTTGCAGAAATGTATTGCTGTATTATCAGTGAATTATGATGTATTATACTAGGAATATTTTAACCCAGTATATATTTTAACTTCATGTTTAGAATTCAAATTTTAGAAACTGTCAAATGGAGACCTTTGGGTGATACCTAGCACTATTTAGGAAGATCTACTAAAAAATAAGCAAAATAGTTTCTCAAATTATTTTTCTACAACTTTTTCACATAAATCTTTGTTAAAACTATTCACATCATCATGACACCCTACAAACTCAACACAATTCTAATAGTCAGCACTGTATGAGAACAAAAAAGAACAACCTGTCCACAGTTACTGTCAAAACCAGGTTTCACACACAGGTAGGTGCTATTTGGGAATCAAATAAATCAAATACTAAATCATTGATTCAAACAGGTACTTGTCCTAGGCACCCCCATTATTACAAAAGATGTTGTAGCAACAAAAGGTGAAGGAGACAGGGAGCAGTGAAAAGCATCCCTTTGGGAAGAATAATGGGCAAGGATTAATACTGATTATACTAAGGGAGAATGTTTCCAGAAAAGGAAAGCTGTATGGCGGCTGCTATGCACGAATGACTATGTTTGATTTGTTCAGCTTGCTCAAGAAACAAGAACACACAGGCCCAAACTAAGTAAAAACAGTTATTTCAGTTGAGACAGTCAATTAATGATCTTTTACAACTGCCTTTTGTTCTAAAGTTTATTGCCTTACCATACTGCCTCTCACAACCAAGGCAATTACCTGTTACTTTAATCTCCCTCTACCACCATTTTCAACAGTTTTGAACAATTATCCCCAGAAGTTATCAACACAGGTGTCAGTTAATCTTTTCTGGTAGCGCTTTTCCAGTACATTCCTGGATGTCACTGGTGTGCCTTGTCATACTTAACCAAAACAAAGCTGTACAGCTTTTAAGGGTCTTTAATCAGACTCCATCATTATGTCCAAATTGGTATCGTTTGCTCCCCTTTATCATCAACTGTAACTCTCAAAGCTAGTTTGATCTTCTGAAAGATCAGGGACACTTGTGAAGGCATTTTTATAAAAGCGTTTAAGTCAGTCCTGGAAGTCCAGTCAAAAAGTTAACTTCTTAGCAGGGTACAATCCATTTGTACTCTGCCTCCCGGTTGGAACAACACAGAGCAGAGCTGACTACACCATGCCGACAAGTTTGGTAGGAAGACAAATAGCTATTTCTTTACAACATGTTCCATCACATCTAAGCAGCACAGATCTGTAACCCACATTTTGCCTCCAACCATTTTCAGCATACAAAAAAGTTAAGCAAATAAAAAGACAGAAAATTGGTGAACAAGGGTGCCAACAGCAACAGAGAAATTACGACAGAAATGATCTCTCCTGTCAATCCAGAGTGGGCAGCTTGGAGACCTATCGCAAAGCAGAGGCATATAGAGGCAGCATCCCAACAGGAGAGATGCCTATTGAAGTGCTCAGAAACTCAAGGAAGAAGTTCAACTCTCCTCTCAACCTAGAGAGAAAATAAGTGTCAGACAATCGAAGGAAAAGCATCTGGAAAACGCAAAATAAAAAAAAGTTATTAAAAGAGAAAAAGATGGAAAACAGAGATGTTTGGTGACAAAGCCAGGTGTGAATGAGGAATAGTCCTAAAGTTTCCTGTTTCATTTGTTTGTTTTTAATTCCATTGAAAGATACCACACAAAACAGTTTACTGACACTTAGAGCTTAATGACATTACCTCAGAGCCCATCGAACTCAACTGGAACTTACAAAAAGGACCTTCTGAACAAGCCTGCTACCAGGTTCTTTTTTCTTGTGCTAACTCATAGATGCTAACTAATTCAATTCTGCCAAGCACTTAAGCACATGCTTGACTTTTAGAATGAGAATAATCTCATCCCTATTCAGTAAAACACTTAAAAGCACATACTTAACTTTCAAAACATGGAGTGGTCCCATTGACTTCAATGGGACATAAACACAATACGGAGTGCTTTGCTGGATCAGTGCATAAGGATATAATTTAGCCCCCCCTTCACTGGATGAGTTGGACACCATGTGTCTTGCCATTTCATAACTAAAGACAGAATAGTAAAACAAATTTTAAAGGGTAAAATTAACTATATAGTAACTGTAAACCAAATTGCCCTATTCCAAATGCTTTTTAGGTTTATTGTAAAAGCTGAAATGAATTCTTAGTATATTCTATACAGTAAGAACAAATGAATATGTTATTTTCTTAAATTTATGCACAAGCCTAATTGTTATGCAGGCACAGCTAAGAAGATCTAAGAAATGCAAAACCAAGATACCATATGGTCCTCAGTTCCAAAAAATCAGAGACATAAAAGCACATTTCACACGCAAGTGTGAACACAAAACTCCGATTAAAAGACAGCTAAATAGAGCAGGTCTCCATGCTTTCCTGAGCTTTTTAAACACCATTTTGAATGCCTAAAAGCGGTGTCAAAAAACAAGCCTGGGTATTTCCCAACTACCTCAATCACTCCTAATAAGTTAACAATTTGCACACTAATTATTTAATGCTTAATAACTTCAGGTAAAAAAAAAATTGATTCAGAAGCGCATATTATTGCCTTTCTGCATACATACAGATACCAACATTTTATAACACTGACCTCTGACTCTACAGATCTGAGGCTTTGCTAATTTAGTTCTGCTCTTTTGAGATAAGTGAGATTTCATGTTATTCATTTTACACAGCATATTTTGGCTGCTTTAGTAGCACTGGTGAGTCTGAAGAAAGTTGGGGGAGAAGGAGGATATTAGTAAACAGGAAGAAAAATTCAGAAAATTAAGCTGTATGATCTCAGTTACTATGTAAGCACTCGCCACCGAGTACCTACAAGCCCGCAGCTAAAAGTTTTGGGCAGATTTAAGTTTTAGCTCTTAGCTCATGATAGGGTCTATTCATTACTTACTCCATTACACCCAAGCTCTATAATATTAAATGGCAATAGCGCTTCCATACTTTCGAAGTGGCCTACAAATATCAGAAAGCACGTTCTGAAGACAAACGTGCAGTTTCTCAGCTGTAGCAAAAGCAGTTATTCAAGACTCATTCTTTCTTCATGGCCCTTAAGTGATCTGATAACAAAATTCACACCCCCAGCAATAAATATTATTCCCATTGTGTGTTGTATTACAGAGGCTGGTCCTTCCCATAATATGGGCTTGTTTTTACATATTCAATAATTTTAGCTTCTTCTGTTTAGATGTATTTGCTTCAATGCGGTAGGTCTGGAAAAGTCCTTTCATGAGCAGTGTAAAAATTAAAATAAGTTAGCGACGTGATTCAGACTCTGCAACCTAGGAAGGAAAACATCTTCTGCTTAGAACAACTGCTTAACACAGCTGCTGAACCATGCACCCTTACACCATGGCACAACATGTGAATGTATTCCCATAATACAGCACATTTACATCTGAATACGAAAACATCTACTGATCTCCATATATTCTAATTTTCATGTACTCCTTGATCTTTTTATTTGTTACATAATGAAGTTTTCAAACTGGCACAAACTAGTAAGTTAAAAGCCAGAATAGGGACACTTTAGTTACCGTTACTACCAGCTTTTGTGAATAAGAACTCCTTTTAATACCCTAAATGAGCATAGTTGCTCAACAGTGAATCTCTTTGCATATTTGCAGCCCTCCCTGTATTTTCATGAATTTATTTTCCAAAAAAGAAATGTATTCTCTGATTAATCTTTTTTTCAGCAAAAAAGACCAAATTATCTAACCGAAGTGCTCTACTACTTATTAAACACATAAACAGGGAATGTGCTGTTAGAAGATGGAAAAGAATAACGTCAGCTGAATTCCAACAATGGCAGCCAGATTAAGCAACCTCATTTTGAAACTTTGAAGCAACCTTCTGAATCCTGGTGCAGCACTCCTACTTGTTGTTCTTGTGGGTATACGCAGAGATGGCATAGCCAAGATACAGATAGCATGAATCTGCAGCAAGCACACATTGTCTAGAAGTGTCACCACGATGGTGACTGTATTAATATTTAGCCTAGTAGCTCTCATTAGTCTTGTCAACTGCATGTGTTAGACAATAAGCAGTTGCTTTGCACTTGTAAATCACACATTTATGCAAGTATCCTTCTTGCGTACTCTCTTTGCACACTGTAAAAACAATGCCAACAAAATGACTTAGAGAATTTGGAGTTACAGTCCACAGAGGGGAAGTGGTTGGTAGCGATGAAGGAAGGCTCTGGTGCTGGACAGCAAACGCCAGCTTCAGAGCAAGCAAACCAACCTCTATGCTTTAGCAGAGCGGGATGTATTTTGTACGAAATTTCTAGAACTTAAAAAGCATTACCAAGAAATTGAACTACTGACAACAGTGTGCCATCTGCCAGCTTGGATGAGCTATTCAAAACCATTGGACTAGTCAGTCGTACTGAGATCTTTTGAAAAATCACAATCCTGCGCAGAGGGACAATGTGTACTTTTAAAAATCTACTGTATCTGACTCCCGCTAACGTAGGCTGTAGCAAAAAGCTGCATAAACTTCATTAGATAATTTCACAGTATTACATTCAACGCCTTTATGCACAGGGATAATATAGGATGGCAACAGCAAGTCTCACTCATTTGCTTCTGTCAAGAGCATATGTCACAAAGGCAAGTCTCACACACACCACAAGCAGGAGATGGCTAAGAAATAGGGTAATAATCCTTAAGCATCTGACAGGGACCAGACAGCACAACCCAGTAAAAGAAAATACTGAATGGAATTGAAGTCTTTTCTTAAAAAGAAAAATGCCGCTAAAAGAAG
The DNA here is from genome assembly GCA_013399435.1 of Arenaria interpres. Taxonomy (NCBI): domain Eukaryota; kingdom Metazoa; phylum Chordata; class Aves; order Charadriiformes; family Scolopacidae; genus Arenaria; species Arenaria interpres. The sequence continues at coordinate 494,575 of VXAK01017855.1, forward strand.
CTTCAAAACAGTTTTTCTTCTCCAGTTGGTAACAGAAGTATCTAGTATTAAAAAAAAAAAAAAAAAAAGGCACTTCTTACAGAAGTCAGTAATTATTTAGATTAGATCAGTGCCTGCAGGTCCTGTCTCAGAAGCACCCTGCGGTACATGATACACATGCATTTAAGAAAAGATGGTCCATACTTCAATGGGCTTACAACTCAAACACAAAACAGATATCTGAACTTAACAAAGGTGCAAGACAAAATTAAAATAACGGTATAGAAACTACAGTTATTTTGTCATGGTATGAAGTTTTCTATTGTGGTTCTAAGTTAGTCTTACAAACAAAAATTACACATCATATAGTCTACTGATGGAAGTCAGTAGACATAGGTCTTCATTCTCCCCTGCCTTGACTCTAGAGATAACATAGGTATTTTGTAACAGTTTTAGTAAGCCACAAACTCTTCTTTCCTTTCACATTAGGTTTTCTTCTCGTCACTTATAATTCAAATTAGGATTTCTGAGGTCTTCTATGGTCAACCTAAAGGCTTAACAAAATACACCCGGTATCTCTTGGTTAGCACACCTGTTGGTCTTCATCTTCCTATCTACTTCCACTGAGTACTTCAAGTCTGTGAAGTATCACTAGGTATCCTGTGTTTCTTCCCCTCACTGACCTTTGCCATTCCCTCTCAAATCTTCTGTGCAGACCACAGTCCCTGAGTGATTCCAAAAGTGTCCCTGAGTGATTCCAAAAGTGTCCCTTCAGACGTACTTTTAAAGCCTTTAATTGTCTATGTTGTTTCTTAGTTAATGCCCAATTATTAAATCAATAAAAAGAAACTTTGTACTTGTTTTACATATATTCAATTTTTGATACACATTTCTGAAAGATCATGTATCATATCTGTCTCTCTGTCTTCAGCATATCTGGGAAGTGGATGGAGTCCTTTCATACTGAAAATTACACTGTTGCTGTATTACTTTTCCCATAACCACACCAATTAAATTAACACCTCTGCTTTAGTCCTGAAGTCCTGTCAAGCAGGGCAGAGATTGCACTCTGTGTTACCTCTTAAGCTCATTACTGCTCTAATGATTATGTCCAGGGTTACAACAGTTTTTGGCTGTGGGCCAAAGGCCATCCTCTAAAATATTATGAGGCATTTTCTTTCAGTCTGTTCTTTTGATCCAATCACAAATTATTTTAGAAGATACAGCTAGCTGAAAAACAGTTGTAGCTCCAGGAAAGTCAACTAACAGAAGCCCTAATCTTCACCAGTTACTTTCCCCGCGTTATGTACACACCATAAACACGAAACAAGCAATTCTTCATCCTGCTACAATATTAAATATATACTCTCTCAGATTCCTGTGGTTAGGTCTCAGCTTCTTTCTAGGATTGATCTGTCTTAAAACAACGGGGCGGGACATGGCTGTTCTCCCATCAAGACTCTAGCTGACTGCTTTTATGCTCTACCTCGTCCTTGACTCAGAACTCTTCTTCACAATAAAAGTCAGGTGAAACAGACACGTACAACATTTTTACAACAAATGGAAACATGATCATGGTAAATATTTTATAGACTACTTCTTCAATTTAAATTTTTGTTATATTACTGTACAAATTGTGCCAGCGTGCACCAAAAAGCACAAGGAGGTGGCTGGGTTGCACCAGAAAGCACTTGGAGGACCCTGGGCACTAGACCTGCTCAGTCCTGTGCTTGCTTCTCAGTAAGGTTTTGATTGTATGATGCCTTTGCAGAAAAGCCAGGAGATGCCCAAGAGAGGTGGAGGTCAGAAAGGTGGAATAGTGCCAGATCGCGCGGAGCCAGGACCTGCCAAGGCCTTGGGACAGTAATACACGGGACAAGGACTAACAGCCCATGTTGAGACAAAAACCCAGGCAGGCACCAAAGGTCCTCAGCCTCTTCCCCAGCCCTTTGCCCAACCCCAGGAGGCAGAGGTAGGTCTCAGCCACAGCGGGGAAAAGGAGGGCAGGCTGACCCACAAGGGGAACATGACAGATCTGAGGTTTTCTTCGCCTAGCCTGCTGCCTGGGGCAGCACAGCCAGGCCCAAGTTTCTCCAGGAGAGACCAAGCCCAACCAGAGAAGTCTCAGCCCCCTGAGGCTCCTGCCCCTTTCATCATGCTCCCTGCCCTCTCATTTCCAAATGGGCTAGACACCCTCAGTGTCTCCAGGGCCATGTTGCTAGGGTGATTGCACCTGCAAGAACTAGGAGTTGATCTGCTGGCTGAGGAAAAATCATGACTTGATGAAGAAGTACCTGATGCACCTGTGCAACTGCTACCTGCAGAAGGACATTCTCCAGAGACAAGAGAAGAAAATGTGGGAAGGCTTGGAAGAGGATGAGACACATTTCTCTGTTTGATGCTATGTCCTGGCTTCATCTGGGACAGAGTTAATTTTCTTCCTAGTACCTGCTGTGTGTTGGATTCAGTATGAGAATAACGTTGATAACACATATTGTTTTAGTTGTTTCTAAGTAATGCTTATATTAAGTCAGGATTTTTTCAGCTTCCCTAGAGAATCTGAGAGGGAACATAGACAGGACAAGCTGGCCAAGGATTATTCCATACTATAGGCATCAAGCTCAGTACATAAATGAGAATCTGCGATCGCTGCTCGGGACAAGCTAGGCAATTGATCATCAGGTGGTAAGCAATTGGATTGCATCACTCTCTATATATTCCCTTTACCATTATTATTACTTCCTCTTCCATTATTGTTCCATTAAACTGTTTTTATCTCAACCCACAAGGTGTAGTTGGCTTCTTTTTTCCCCCCAGCTTTTGTCCCCAGCTGACAGCTAAGACCACGCAGCTGCTAACGCAGTTCTTCCCCTTTCCCTCAGAAGGGCAGGGAGGAGGAGGAGAAAAGGAGGGGAAAGGAAAAGGAAAAAAAACCAAACTTGTGGGTTGAGTTTAATAGCACAGTAACAAAAAACAGAAAATACTAATAATAATGACACAAGTCATTCTCACCACCCGGTGACTTGGTACCTTCCCAAGCAGAGACCACATATTCCTTCCTCCACACTGGCCAGCTCCCATTTATATGCTAAGCACGACATATATGGTATGAAATATTGCATTGGCCATTCTGTTGTTCCGTCTATGCTCCTTCTCAGGTTCTATGGGAAGCTGAAAAGAGTCCTTGAAAAGTATAAACTTCACCAAGCAACAACTAAAACTGTATGCATTATTGACTTCTCTTTCACAGCAATCACTAGAAAGAACATCAACTTTTTCCCAGCTGAAACCAGGACAGTGGTCCTAGTTGCCAGCTGGGGTTAAAACACCACACCATAAATCCACAGCTCCAGCAAGGCTTTGGGGGCTGGAGGGAGGCAGGGGTAGAGTAAGGGCAGGACATTGCAGAAGGTGCAGAGAGCAACACTGTCCCTGTGTACTGGGACTTCTACAACAATAAATGTTTTATATGAAACTGGCTCCAAGCTAAATCTAACATCAAATAAATGTTCAAAGATACAGAAGCAAATTGGCTCTGCACCGGGATGTTGCAAAGCGCCTCCCGACCAGAGAGATATCACATTCATGCTAATTGTTCAGTGTTCTCCAAAGAAAAAGGAGGAGACTAGGAGGACTGCATCAGCAGCAGTCCAAGCACAGTCACAAAAAAAAATCAGACCCTTCCTACACTGCCTGTGAATAACGTTATTCCTGTAATTAGTCCCACAGGATTAAGTGAGACTGCTCTCACAGTCTAAGTTAAACACATCCAAATGCCTGCACAGACCAACATAAAATTTTACTTCTTAGTAGTTTCACTGCCAAAACACCTCCTTTGTTCCTACCACCTTGCTACACATCCTTCTTCATCATTCTTCATTCTTGTCCTCAGTCAAGGTCACAGATATTATAATTGTGTCTTTGACCAACTTTTGGCCAATTTAAGTACTACTACAAATCAAAGTAGGGATTTTGTCCATGTGACACAGTAGCTCTACAGAAAAAAAAACCACATCTGCGCAACACATTTTGTTTTAAGCAACAATTTTACCATATCAATATTCTTCTGAAACTTGTCTCCCTGAGTTATTGCTGTTAATGTACAAGCTCATTATATATAAAGATTTTTGGTTCTACCCCAAGTTCAGTTAGTTGAATCCTTCATCGATGCCTTCCGTAATTCACAGAAAGCAATGGGTCAAGATGAAGCCTAGAACATTTTCCTTAGTACCTATTTTCTTATCAGAAGCCTAATTTCACAGTTGATTATTTTGAGATGCATCCATTCCAGTTGGTTTGGGAGAGAGAACACCATTACTAAGGGCAGTTATTTCAAACAAGAAAGGAGCTGTCTTCTGTGCAGGCCATGACACAAAAGCACTCCAATATCACTTTCTATCCAATGGTCAGAAGAATGAAATTTGGAACTGTCACTTCTGAATACAATTGATACAGCTGGAACAGAAATGTGTGTGTGTGCTCTTTCAAGGCCGATCAAAGTCTTCTGAGGGTAAAAGTGTTTTGAGTTTTGGGAGGTATTTCATGCTAGTAAGGACAGTAAAGTACTGAAGTGTGTGAAAGCAGGTTACTCTAGCTGAAAAAACAAGACACCATTTCTTAAATAAACATGGTTTTAAGAGAAGAGGTTTCATACTTGTAGGAGAGCTGGTCATCTTCAAATCTGAAGCCTAGGAGCTTCACTCTTTCACACAAAGAAAGTGATTTAGTCTTAGAAGAAAAGGCATAGAAACAAAACCAACATGTTTCACAGCCATAGGTACCTGAGTATCCTGCAAAAGTGAAGAGAACAGAGAAAGTCAATAGATGCTTTTAGCAGACCAGAAAGTTAATGACAGAGCAACTCTCTCCCCCTCACAATAACTTCAGTTTCACTAAAACTGACCTTCATTAAACTCCACTTCATTCTACTGATGGTCAGAGTTAAACCTCAGCAGGGCCAGAATTTCAAGGTCACATCTAATAGAAAGTCAGCTTAGCTCAGCAGTGCATTATTTGTATATTACTTGCACTTTTAACTCCTCTAGGGACATCAGAGAGGTTGAACAAGAAGCAAAAAAAAAAAAAAAAGCCTTTTGAGAAGTAAAAAAATGATCATTCTATGAATGCAGCTGTAGACAAATGCAGAACAGAGATATTGAAGAACAAACGCCTTATTTTTGATGAACCTCGTAACTGGAAAACTCTAATGCCCAAACAAGATCCACGTGCCCACAGGCAGCTATTGGACAGGTCCGGGAGCAAAAACGCTAACAGCATGGTGTGCACTTTAGAATTCAGTCTGACCAGGAGAAAACCTGGAACTGCATTAGGATGTAGACCAAAGTGGAAATGATTTTGGGAGGCTACCTCCTTCAGCTCCGTTAGAAATAACAAGCGAAAGCCCAATAGGCAAGATGTGCTCAATGCTAAATGTAATGACTGTCTTCCTAGTGAAAATAATACTCGTGTCTCACCACCAGAACTACAGTGCATATCCCACAAAGTAGAGAATATCAGTGCAACTAATGCAGTCTTACACAGTGTGACCACTCATCCAGATACCATCAAGAAATACCACTGAAAAACAGTAGGATTTTTTGCTTGTGTTTTATCCTCAGAGAAGGATACATTGAATACCACAATAGGCCAAATAAGGCAAAATAATCCAAGATACAACAAAGAAATTTACTAGAAGTTTGTCCACATACAAAAAAACCATGCCATTCGCTCCCATTTGTTGCACTCTTGGTAACTGTGCATAACAAAGAAGTAAGTATTCAGCCTTGACTGGTTCTCAATTAGATAAGGGATAGTCATTAAACATCTACAGCCTGCAAAATTACTACCAAGGAAAGATCTAACAATTATTGATTGGCTTAAGTAGAATTAAAGAAAAAAAGAAGAAACAAGCGGTGGACTTCTAATGCACTGTAGATAAACTGTAAAAAGAGACAGTAACACTTCGTAGGGAACAGATCAAGTTTCACACTTACCAAAACTGCTAAAAGAGCTTTTACAGTTAAAAAATACTGAATAAAAGGAAAGTCTTTTGCCTTTTCTTACAGCTTGGGTACTATCTGCAAGAACTTAAGAATCAAAGTCCCGTAAGACTATATATATCTCCAGCAAAGGGCTATGTAAGAAAGCTGTAAGATCATCAGTTTTCCGCTGAAGGAAATATTATACACATTTCTACACATTATACACATATTAGACATTTTCCCATAGAACTGTAAGGCTGAATTGGGAAAAGGAAGTTAATCAATACATTCCTCAGGAGGCTATAAAGGCTAATATACTATTCACAACAAACAATACAAGATTCCTCCTAGAGAACATGACTAGACAGGAACAATTTTAACTGACACTTTTAAAAATATATCCTATTACAGCCACTCAGACCCTTTACACTTCCCACAGCAAGGCTGATTCTACTGGACTTTCAATTCAGATTATATCCTTCAGACTACTCCAGGGCTGAGCAGATCTATCAAAACTTGCAGGAGAAATCTGGCCTTTTCCCCTGTTCCTATTATCTTGCGTCCTATTCTGACATAACTTTATACCTACCTTCCATCTCCCCAGTATTCATCGGTATTAGAAAGCAAGAATCTTCCCTCAGTAGAGAAAACTGGAACTAACATCCAGTATCTGGAATTCCCTTTATTAATGAAATATACAGCATTCAAAAGGGGTAAAGAGACTGAGGAGACAATGTCTTTCAACACTGCCTTCAAGGTGGTACTGTGTCATTTAACAGATGCTATGGCCTTGGGCACTCCCCATCAACCCTGCAGCTGTGGCTGCCTTTGCAGAAAAACATTAGTCTTCAAGACACAAGTGGTGTCCCCCCCACATGTCTGTGGTGCCTTGTGTGATCTTCAGGAAGTCACCTAGTCATTCAAGCATTAAGGCGGATAATCCTTTCAGGGTTATCAGAAAAGATTTAATGCAATGTCTATATAAGAGCTCTAAAATCTGTAAGTGGCAAACCCTTCTGAAACACAAATAGACACAGCAAACAGTGAGGACAAATAGCACCAAAAAGAAAGACCGTTTTACGAACGGAACACAAATTAATTATGAATTATTTCAGTATTATCCCAAACCCTCAAGTGGGAAAGTTCTGTTGCTAATTGTTAGACTGTACATCTGCTGTTTGCTGAGAACATATGGCTCAATTGTAACGGGAACTGCTGACTAAGGGTATATAGCACTTTATTTGTATAATAAAGCATAACTTGAGAAGCGCTTGCATTGTTCATCATCTTGCACTAACCACATACAAGTTTCTCTACCACTGAGTATCAGGATTTGGACACATGTTTGCATGGCCCTGTTTTGAACTGTTCACTCCACATCTGTACTTTTTCCTTTCCGAATATGCAGCTAGAACCCAAAGTCACTCAACGCACCAAATACTGAAGTAAAGGACACCTCTCTCTCTCAGGATTAGTTGGCAATAGCAGGATAACCTCCAGAGAAAATAAATATTTTCAGAATTATCTTTCTTTTGATAAAAAAATATTTTAAAAAGTCTCTGGGTGACAGCATCAGACTTATGATCTGTCCTGAAAGTCTGTACCGAACTCTATGACCAAAATATGCCCATCAAAAACCTGCCAATTTGTGTGTGCTAACCAATTTGAAATGTATGAATGAGTGTAAATAATTTTGTATTTACTTGAACTTATTGCTCCAGTCCTCTACCACCACCCATTCTTCGGCATGCAAGACACTCCTGTGTTTACTTAAGCAGATGAACCATCTAAATTGACACAAAAGCAAGTGGACATATCAGACACTACGGATTAGTCCTACTGCGTTTCATCTGCTTTCAACAGATAAAAAGGAAATTCAGAATCTTACTGCTCCTTTTATTAAGGCTTCTGTTTTCCTTACATTTCCTCCCATTCTTGCAATGAATTACAAAGTATACATTTTCCTCTTATTCAACTTTGACAGATTAGTAGCCTGAATTTGCCACGCACAGGATTTCAGTGTTCCACAGTTTATTGAATGAGGAAGTCATTAGCAGGTCAAAGCTCAAATGCTGGCGTGCCTGTTTAAAGTTATTTTTATTCTTATACAAATACTTCCTAGGCATGAAATGCACACAGCGCTTTCACACACTTGCTCCTGCTCGATTCGAGGAAACCATATGCAAGGAAATATTTGCAATATTCAGGCCAGCAGGTTTCATAAACTAATGGTCTCATCTTTACCCATTATGACTGCAGTTTTAAGAATCTCCTTTTATATGGAGGATCTGAAGAAAGTTAGAAACAAAAGGCAGACACACCCATGAAATGGAGAAAGCAGCCAACTACTCGGACTTTAAACTTTGCTCAGGAAGATGGCTATTAGAATATAAGAAACAAAATACACAGGAATTTTAAGTGGAAAATACAATGAAAGTGAGGTTTAGGAACAAGGTTACTAAAAATAAATGCAGATAGTAGAACCAAACTATCAAAGTATTCCTAAAGATATGTAGTAGATACGGTTGCGCAGGCAATTCCGACTGTACTGAAAACATAACTAGAAGTTATTTAATATAATAGACTCTCACAGACAGTGTATTACAACCCAACATAAAACTTTCATCCCACGAAAGTAAAGCGCTGCCACAAATTTCCACACCAAAGATACTGGCAAAAATCCAGAAGCTAAATACCAGCCTTTCTGTAGCTACTACACATATCAGTACTTGCAATACACGTGTAACTCTGGTGCTTTAATTCAGCCCAACTGAAGTTACACGGCAACAGCAAATCAGAGTGTTAATCACACCTCTGATCAGCCAATTCCTACACGTGACCCACATTCACTAAAGGTGCTGTGGAAGAATAAACTGTTGTTTGGAAGAAGAGATGAATCTCTCTTTTTACTCCTCTTTGTTCCCGCAACTCCTGCTCTGACCCTCTTCTCTTCAGGCTAGTTTATGTTGTGCAAAGTTTTCAAGCTGGGGACGGCAGCACGAGGCTCACACCCGCACGGCTGCTCCTGGTCTGGCCCAGACGTGGTCCACTGCGCCAGCAAAACTCTTTTGCACCATGCTCAGGGACCTGCTCCAAAACAACTTCCCAGCTTCAGCTTGTAACATCTAAAAGACCTTCAAAAGCTTCACAAATGAATAGCCAAAGTGACAGCTATAATCCTCAAACTCTGATAGACAGTAACAGAAATGACAGAGCTGACCAGGTAGTACAAATCCAGGTTTCCCTCTGCAGTTTCTGAAGCTGAAACTAATATAAGGCAGCACTTTCCAGTGAGCTACTGGAAAGACAGTAAATGCAGAAGGCACTGTAGAAAAGCAAAAGTAATCCTTTGAGAAACTGAAATTTCAGGGCAATGTGGACTGTGTCCAGACACCACCAGTATAACACATTAGCAGCTCATACTGCTTCTGTGGAGATTATGAGAATACCAAATCCCAATGCAGTGAACAGGAGTGCTGAAATTAGTACAATAGATCAAGTGAAAGACTTCGACAAGACATTATATAAAAATCAAACTTTCTACACAACTAAGACTGTTTAATAGTTTCAAGAGTTGCTGTTGATAAATATAAGTAAAAGGCAATGTTGGATGAGAGGGGAAAAGCTTGTAAGGTTGGCTAGGAATACTTACTCAAGTCATTCCCTCATTTAGGAATGAACTATACAGGAAGATAATACCCAATAGAAAGTATTTCCAAAACAAAAACTAGAAGAAAAGCTAGCAACGCTTCCTGATGCTCTGTTTTGTCTCTATATTTGAGGGACATCGAAATATTTGAGAAATAACATCCCACAGACAAGCTCTTACTCTGATAACCTCTCTTAGATTGCATGGGGAAAGCCAATTGGAAAGTGCAACACATTAAGCTGTAATTATCAATTTGGTCAGTAAAAGGTCAAATCAACCCCTACTTCTGAGAATATTTGCAACCCTACCATGAGGAAGAAGAAAACATTTATTGTGCTGACAAGCATCTGAGCAGAACAGGTTAAATGCAGTGATGGCACAAGGTTGTGACCAGCTATATACAACACTCCCAAGGCAGGATGGCCACAGCCCTACCACCACACATCAGACATCAACTGAAATGACATCTGACAACATTCAGCAACAAGGCTCCTATGAAAATTCATCTGTAAATACAGCCCACAATTCACAATCAGAACAGCCTGAGGCACAACAGGACATACAATAACAGTGTGAAACTCATACCACTTTATACAACGGAGGGCGAATTATAGCCAGTTATACCTTGCTTGCCCATCTACCCACATAACTTAAGGTTAATATGTTATATCACTTCCACTTCAAAATAAGGAGATGCTTTGTATTGTGCCCATGCTTTACAAGGTCAGGCGCAGTGAACTCTATTTGAAACACAGATGTTAACTATCCAATAGTTTGGATCTTTCTACTACATAGAAGACAATAAAATTCACCAACATTCTTTGACCCAAAACCAGCACTTGCTAGTCTAACCGTGGCTATGACCGCCAGCCCACTCGGGACTGAGACAAAACCCCAGGAACTAAAAGCATGGATTTCTTTAGAGCAACCCTTTTGCTGAAGTTTGGGCTGGTGAGCCATGCAGAAATTCAGTTCTTTCACAGATGGTATCTAAAACCCATGCTGATAGCAGCACTCACTAGAGTTAACTCTCTCACTCAGATTCTAAAAATAAAAAGACAATAGCCAAAAAGCGCTCTCTAACTGCTTGTACTAAATATTCTAAACATGACTTCAACCAATGTTAGTGTTTGGATGTATTCCATACCAAGGGATCGGCCAGCATCTGACCAAAGAAGGCATAGGGATGCAAATTTAAGACAGACAGTAAATGAATCAAAGGTGCCAAGGCTTTGTCTAGACCAGAGATGAGCAGCACATTTAGCAGCAAACCTGCTGGAAAGCCTGTACTGGGGCAAGAGCCAGAGAACAGAGTCTGGACGCACGATTTGCCTCAGCAAAGGAATTCCCATTGCTAAAACACCAAGTGCTGAAAATAAGACTCATCACCTCTTTAACACCAGGATCCAAGCACAGCAGAAAGCAACGGGAAGAAGATGAAGGCCAAAAAGATAAAAAGCCCAGCTCCAAACTGAAAGCACATACAGCATAAAAAAAGTGAGGCTAAAGGTTGTGAGGGGAATTGAGGAGAAGAGATAAGGGCAAGAACATAACCTTATCACCTGGACGTTAATCATTTTTGCTAACTTTCTTCTCGTTTTATTTCAGCCACCTTCACTATCATAGATCAGTAAAAGAAATGAGCAACTCAGAACAGAATTCAAGGGAAAATAACCTGAAATTTGAATCCATTAGGTTTGAAAAGTAAGATGCGACAGCCAAATTAGTTTCATAAATTAAGAACCTTCCCAGCCTCATGGATCATCACTGACATCTCAAAATTGATGTTTTAAAATAACTGAGGTATTATAGCTAGAAGCGCTAAAAGAAATCGAGACCTATTCTTACATTTTTCTTGCTGTGATCCACCATGAAAGGACAAGAAATGTTGTCCCACCCCATTACCACAATGGTTTGTCTGCTGATTAAATGACAAAGAAGTGAGTTTCTGCAGCATCTTGGTTTGGTGCTGGTTTCATTGGTAAGGTTTAAAAAGCACCCATCACAGTACCACAAGCATCAATACGTGACATAGAAACAGTAAGGAAACTGTACAGCAGTCACCTGTAAGTGGCTGCAGGTCACAGCATAGCTTTTACTTTCATTTCTCTATCTGAACTGTAATTTTGGTGATACCAGTATCAAAGCACTAGAAATGACTGACTGCTATCAAATTGAACGGTGCAGGCAGACACACTCCCTCGCACTTAAAAAAAATATTAAAAAATCAATACTGTTATTTAGGTTAGCAACAATGAATTGCATACAGTGCTCCTAGGCTGACTTCAGGGGTAAACACGGTATTCCCACCGGCTTTTATAACAGCATAAAAATAGTCACAAGTCAAAGGTAGCATACTGATACTTCAGAAGCGGTTCTTTGGCAGGTTTCTCAATGACTCAACCTGAAGGAGTACCTGTCTCTGAGAATGCAGGCCTACGGCTTCAGGTCTTAAATCTTTATTGAGCATTTTCCAGTCATTTTCCCCCCCAACTGAACATTAGGCAGGAAAGGATGTCCAATAGCACCAAAACCAGATACTGGCATTTGTCTTAATTTATAACATAAAAGGAAAGAGACTTTGCATTATTAGACATTACAGCTGTGTCTATGAATCCACCTGCAAAAAACAACTTGTTCCTTCCATTTCTAAGAAAGACAAAGAAATTTAACTGTTTCAGTTAGAACTTCACTGTTTACTTTCAGAAAAAGAATATAATTTTGCTGATTTTTTTAAAAATGATGTTAATTAAAATCTTGTATTTAATAAATACCAAATAAAACTTTTTCTTTTTAACATTGGTAAAGACGTCTTTATTTTTCCTGAAACTACATCACTTGAAAAATAAAATTCAAGTTAATTTTATACATGACTATTTACCCAAAGTATTCTCATAATGCCATGGATCAATGCTTGAAGCCCAGTATACATCTCAGCAGCACTGATGTGATCAATACAATTGGCTGAGCAATCAGAAAAGCTGTTATTTTTAAGAAGATTAGATCCTTGAAGACACATAAACCCTATCATGACTGTTATCTCAAATGCCCCACTTACTACATAAAATGATTCTAAAAAGGTGTTTTTTATCCCACATTGAAAGTATGTTTTAGAAACCATAGGCAAAACCAGATGTTTGTTTTTAGCAGCAATCTTTTCTATCTTTTTCCTACTCCGAAAGTCTTGTTGCAGATGAGACTGACAGTTAAAGCTCAATTAGATCAATTCTTAGATGGACAAAGACAAGAAGGGTTTCATCCCTAGCCCAAAACCAAATATTTTTGGAAACAAAGAAATATAATTGCTAATAATCACAAATATAAGTGCTAGTTGTTCATGTATGCAGTTTTAAGTGCTAGCAAACCTAATTCTTAAATATCTATGCTGTCTGGTTTGGCATTATCAGGTATTGTACCGGCAATGCATTCACAACCCAGAAAAAAAGTGCAAATATCAGCTGTTCCTAGAGAATGAAAATAACGGTAGTCTACCCACAGTAGTCAGTGTATTTTTATTTTAACACTGCCAATCCTTCCTCAATTGCCTAGAATAACACTGGCTTTTATCTAGTTTAAGAATGAAATGTTTTTCTTTTCAAAGAAGCAGAGATAACTGAAAACGTGTTAAGGCACACTTTCAGCAGCAGGCCACACAGCCATAATTATAGTAAAACACCTTTTCATACATTAGCTGACATACTCACTGAGAACACCAGATGCAAGTTGCCTTTGAATGGCGTTACACCATATTTCCACTCAGAAAGGGATTTTTGTGAGCCCGGGTTCGACAGCTGACACGGCAGCTCAACAAACCTGGGTGCTACCTTATTATTACAGGTTCTATTAGAATAACTGTAATTAAGGAACTGTCAGCACTTCCATTATGAACTCTTTTCCAGAGGTTAATAATTGAGCTGTAAAATTTGCTTTGGGATGGGATTTTGCACCTGGATGTGAATGTTTTTTTCCATGCAAGAAAAGAAGGGGTCTGGATTTCTCCACTTTTCTCTGAATATAGATAATTATAAAGCTGAAAAACGTCTGAAAAAATTCTGAAATACAGTGCCTGTAACAATAGAGCCACACTTTCAGAATTGTTAAGAAAATAATTCAATGCAAACATCTTGTTGTGGTTCTATGGACATAACATGAACATGAAATTTATGAGGTGTGGAGTCAGTTCCTGCCAGTGGACTCTCTTGTGACTTTAGGCAGGTAACTTAATGTCCCTGTGCTTCACCTGCCCTGTCTCTGGAAGGAGGATAATTGGACTAATGATCTAGGCATGAACTGCACTCACTGAAAGCTAGGGAATACGCTGTGTAACTGACATGTCCTTTTTAATACAATATACGACTGTTGACCCTTGCTCATCTGTGGACTTTCCATGCTTCACATGCACATAGATGCTGTGTGTATGACAAGTCAGGCCAATTACAGAAATTTAATGTCAGCTTCATAAATATAGCTGTCCCATATAATCAACGAGAGGCCTGATATCAACATTTCAAGATCCTGATTACACCTGAATGTTGAAGGTTTAATTGCGGGAGTCTAGAGAGCTTAATACGCCCACTACAATAGCCTAACTGTTTATTACTACCCAGGTAATTCTACCAGGTAATCTTTCTCACCTTTTTAATGAAACAAAAAAATGCGAACAAGGTTTTTATTTACTCCAAGATTTTCAGTTACCACTGTTAGTATTACATTTTGCGACCTCCCTATGTGTACCTGATCAGAAGTCAGTGTTACAAAAACCGATCTGCTGAAATTCTAGAGAACTTTTTTTGCCTCTCAAAAGCAGAATCTCCCATATACAGAAGATAAACCAAAAACAGAACAGCTCCTGGAAGGGGCACAATTAGAAAAATTGCCCTACTTTCAAAACTCTGGATAAATCAACTCTTCTAGACAGCATTGATAGGTATAGTTCTTCCCTAAGGGTTTTTAAACAGAAGGACCCTCATCAAGGAGACCTGAAGACTGATGCTGCAGTCCTGCCATCAACAGAATTTCAGACAGTTTGTGAATGGAGATACTGCAGGTATCACTCTCTTCAACATTGTATTTTCCTTGCTTGACTTGATTCTCAGTCAGTGAGGAACTGTAGTATTGCTATCCATGGCATAATATTGACCAGAACAAAGAACAGTTATATCTGTATGGGGGAAATGAGCTTTGGGCTTTAATCCTCTGACACTACATTCACAATCACTTAATACTGGCAATGCTGCTTCTCGAAATGCAAAATAGTACCCTC
>VXAK01017855.1:509499-520488 GCA_013399435.1 Arenaria interpres
ATTGTACCAGGACCACTCACAATGTACATATGTTCTCACTTCAGATAGAACGAATAATATTTGCTAACTATGGCTTCAGGAAACATGTAGAAAAATTGTCTTTGAATCACTACTATGATTACATCATTCCTTCAAATAAACCCAAACAAGCAAAAAACCAAAAAAAAATTCCTTGTTTTATTCCAAATAAGTATAAAGTTAAAAATACGCACTTCAGTACTCTTCCTACCACAGAAGAGGATCTGACTATCCAAATCCCTGGCTCTCCTCAGAAGCCTGGAACTGCAGGAGGCAGACAGGGAAACCACCAGGTGGTAGAACAGTTAGGGATGCTTTGATACATAAAACACACCTGTTTTCTTTCACATCTCTGCTTTCTCCTAACAGAGAACAACTACAGAAAAGAAATAAATTTCACCTAGGTCATTTTTTGCAACAAAAATCTACCATAGCTTTAAGTATTTTACTGAATAGAGATCAACTTGAAACTAAATCCACAAATAGAGTCTGGTTAAAAGACAAGGTTAAATCATATTAATTTTGCCTCCATAATAAAATGGCCACACCTACCTTTCCTGAAAAAGCTTAAGGCCCTTTATCTGTTCTCTTTTAACCGAAATGACACATATTTTAACAAAGTCTTGTTGATGTTTATATACCACTCCATCAGTACCTGAGGAAGAATCCTGCACTTAGTAGATTGTGTGAACTATATTACAGGACCTGGGAGACCATTGCCTTGTTTGAGCCTCTTTAGCACTTTCACCCAACCATAGAAGAAAAACAGAAAGCAGAACTCTGAAAGGTCTTGTTCCCAAGGAGCCAGTGTCACCACACTGTCTCTATACTTGCTCTAAATCAGAGTCAACTTAGAGTTTACCAAAGACAATGTTTCACATTATAGTAGAACAAGATGACCCAGAAATTTACAGAAACAAACCAAGGCCCCAAGTTTTACAACTGAATTCAGATTCAGCTGACATACAGAATGAACATTGCAAGTAATAAGGAACCTCCAGTAAAAACTATTAAAAAAAAAAAACAAACCAAAACCAAACAAAAAACCACTTAGAAAAACTGCACAAGGCCAAAGGACTACAATTTAATAAAGTTTTAAACAATGTTTCAAGAGGGGATAAAGTAAAAAGAAAAAACACACACAAAGAAAAAGAAAAAACAAACACAAACCGCAACACCCAAACCTCAAAGTGCTGTTTTACAAGCTATCTTGTAAAACCAACATCCATTCAAAGATTTCTCAGAACTTTTTCAACCAAATATCCTGAAGTGGTTTGTAGGTATTATCTAAGCCACACACCCATGTTACACATAATTACATTACAGAATGATAAATTGAAACAAAGGATACAAGGTTCTGACTGATGGGCAAACATCAAAATAGTGTCAGAGCTGAAAACAGTTTCCCACTTTGGAATTTGGGGGAAGACTGCAAAAACGTGGGCATCTCCAGAATCAAATCTATTGATTGCTAAAAGTAAAACTTCAACAACTTGTCTATATGTGGATCTACTAAATTATATTTGCTTCTTGTACAGCAAAGTACACAAAGGTCTCATTTTTTCACTATTTTCTTTCTTCAAAAAACTAGGGTAAGGTTTGCTGAATCTTATTCAGGGAGTGCAAAGTTCAGACAGCTCATTTGCTCCATTACAAACCTCACTACCAAATCACAGCTGTGGTTTGAATGAAGGAATAGGTCAATATGTACTGCTTTGCCTCTTCTATACGCAAATAAAATAAGAGGCCTACCTCCCTAAAATCAATATTGATAAAGAAAATCCATCCTGGCACAGAAAGTTGGATTTAACCAGGCGAGAAATTACTGTATCTTCATTTTTTACCTAAAAGAAAATAAACAAAAAAAATAAAGAAAAGAATGACTTGTCTGTAATTGGCATTAGTCAGCAGCTAAATTTTGTATGCTGCTTTACTCTCTCTTGGTAACATGTAGATATGTATACAGAATACTTTTGAAAGTGTTAACTACTCAACTGTTGTAAAGCAGCCAATTTCCTAAAGCAAAATCTCATCCTACTTCAAATAAAGAGATCACACAACCTCGAAGTTTTATTGTAAATAGTCATTGTATTTTATTGTAAATATTCATTCAAGTTACAAAATCTTGTAAAACAAGGGAACAGCTTTTCAAACTACATGGCCTTCCTTAGCTGTATTTTTCTTAAATTGTCTGTAATAAGACTTACTACAGAATTTAGCAGAACAGGACAGTATATGAAGAAAGAGATTAGTTTAGTTGGAATCTAAAAAAAAAAAAAAAAAAAAAATTAATGGAAATGAATTCCTAGAAGCACAGTTTTGAATTGAAACAGGCTGAGAATTGTTCGTGTGGGTTTCAGCTCCAGCAATTCAAAGGTGCTTCTGCATGGTGCCAGATACATTTGTAGAAATTAAAGAGTAAACATCAGAAGCACAGTCATCAATCACAAGACAGTAAGTAAAAACAATAGAGATAGTAGGAAAGGTTACAGCTAAGAATCCTACAAGAAGCCTGAGTAAGAGGATTAAGGAAAAAAAAAAAGAGGAAAAGAGAATGATAAGGGAAAATAAGTTTGAAGATGGAAGCAAGCTTACAGAGAAGAGAATGAGGAGTATTAGAAGAGAAAAAGACTATGGCATTTGAGAGAGAAAAAAACCTTACTGCTAACAGAGAACTACACAAGTAGAAATTTTTTCCCTCACTATATTTTTGGAAGCTCAGCTATCTCCAATCTGCCTCCTTTCATCTGCCTATGCACAGATCCCAGTACTTACATGGAGCTTGCACAAATTTAACTGAACATCGCACTTTTACATCTGTACCAATTAGACCAAAGAAACAAAGCCCGATTCACTTTCTAAAATCCACAGCAATTTGATCAATTTTAGCAGCATAGAAGGCGTTACTAAAACTGTATTAAAACATTATTAGAACAGCATAACCTCACTCCACAGTTCTATATCTTCCACCTACTTCCTTTTCATCTGCCACATACATCCAAATTCCTTCTCCTCCATCCCAAGCCCACATCCTCACAGCCCTTTAGTTTTAATTAGTCTTTCGTTCCTATGTCCTTAAATTCCATATTCTAAGTGGTCTTCTGATCACAATATTTCTACCAGTCAACAATATTTCAGTATCTCTACCACTACAGCTTCACTGTGTAGGCTGTAATTCTTTAAAGTAAAAAAGGAACAAGTGAAATAATTTTTTAAAAGCTTGTCCATTGCCTAGCAGGGAAAACAGCAAGCACTGCTCACCTCACAGATCCTCCACCTTGTTAAACATCCTCTCTGCATGACTCTTAGCAGAGATGTGAACCCAGGACTGACTCCCAGGCAGTGCCTCACTGACAGGGTGTGAAGACCCTGGGGACTCTCCCCTGCAGCCTCTTCTTGTTGAAGCAATTCCATTTTGTACCAAATACATACATACGCACTCAGCAACAGAAGAGGGAAAGCTGTCCCACTGAAGTGGGCGACCCCAGAGTTACCAACCTCACGAAAGTCAGTAAGGACACTTAAGGGAGAAGGTCAGTATCAACAGTCCTATCTTTTCCTGCAAACTGAAGGGAAACAAATCTTTTCATTGAACAATGTCCAAAATTCTGAGCAAATTGATCTCATGTCTTAACAAAACAGTTTTTAAGCTAAATTAGTTTATTTCAGTCTGTTGTATATTGAAGCAATAATTCTTGTTGGCTAAGCCAATATTTTTTTTTTATTTGTTTTATAGTTTAGCCTCCAAACTAAACATCCAGTAAATTTCAGACCTCAGACTTTTTATTTTAGTACCTTAGTACAACTCCTACAGCTCTCAAGGGTTAATACATCTAGAAGAAAAAGACTGACTATTTGTTGAAAGCCCAACCTGTGTCTACAGCACATTAGACATATCTTTTTTGGCTCTGACTTCA
This sequence comes from Arenaria interpres, assembly GCA_013399435.1. Taxonomy (NCBI): domain Eukaryota; kingdom Metazoa; phylum Chordata; class Aves; order Charadriiformes; family Scolopacidae; genus Arenaria; species Arenaria interpres. The sequence continues at coordinate 513,435 of VXAK01017855.1, forward strand.
GTATTTTTTGGAAGACGCACATTCTACAATAAATGAAGAGAGTTAGAACAGACAGATATATATCTGATGTGCAGAAGCATAAGGAAGTAGAAGCAATATTGCTGCACCAACAGAAGGAATTCTATCTCATACTTAAAACCTAGCAATCCTCTTATCCAATCTCTAAAATACACAATGCTCATTATACAATACGTAAGCACTGTCAAAATTCATAAAAATGCACACATTATGTCCTAAAACACATAAACTAAACACACTCCTATTAAACTCAAAACCACACCGCTATCACACAGGCTGGGATAAAGCACCCTTCTTACTATAAACATATTTTCTAAAAGAGAGCAATAATCTTAAAACGGAAAGGCTCATTTGACAATTCTACATGTCACTATACTTTTTAAAGTCAACAGGATCCAATATACAGAGCGATAGGTGTTCATGTAACAAAAAAAATAATCATAGGTTAGATCCACATGTGCATAGAATGATACTTAGACTAATGTGTACAGAACACAGTTTTGCTTTAAGAAACAGAAAACAATCTCTGCTTTCCCACTTTTCAGTACAAAGTATCAATTATTGTCCATGAAGCTGGTTCTAATGAATTACAACATCAAGGTGAGTTAAATCAATAGAGGAGCCTGACTCTGGAAGAGTTTCAAAACATGTATCCAAAAATTCACTTTCTTACCCTTTCTAAATAAACCTAGTGTTGAAATACACCCTTATACTCATCCAGCAGATCTTGCACTGACAGCTACTGGAATCATGAACTGGAGTGACAAATCAGCACTGCCATATCATAAGTCTTCAAATTGATCAAGGTGCATTTGCACTCCCACGACAATGCTCCTAATGCAAATAAATGCGTAAAGACCTGACTGTGGGGCACTGCGGACCTCACATTCATCAGCTACATCGTCCATTCAAAATGAAGTTACGCATATTAGCTAATAGGGGAACAGAAACAGAAATCTACTCCAGAGAGCTCCCACTTCCTACTGAAGTGCAATAATTTTGAGAACTGGTCACTAGGAATTGGGACCCAGACTTCTCCAATTCAGGAATTACTGTATTTCCACAGATGGAAACCCCTTTTGATATCTTCTCGGAGTTTTTATTTACTGAACTTACAGGGCAGCTGCAGCTTTGAATTGCGATAAAACTGCATGTAGCAGGAGCATAAATCACCTCCTTCCTAAATACATTCACAAAAGCTGGAAACAAAGATTTTTTCACACATCAATGAGCAGGAAATACATATTGTTATCATTTTAATCCATTAGTGAAGGAGTCACTTTTGTGTTCGCTTTAATGATTAACATAAGAATCATTCTTGTGCTAAAAACATCATGTTAAGAGTTTTGCCTATCAGTTTGTGGGATCTTTTACATGTTTTCCAAAACCTATTTTTCCCCCTTGTCTTGTACCATCCACGCACCCAGAAAAATGCCTTATGAGTTTTAATTTGGAATCTGTAATAAGGTTCAAACAAGAGACTCTATCATTTATCAATTAACATTTATCATAGCAAATCATAATGCAGCTGTGTTTCAGAGAGAAAGCATTTTCATGGATGAGATGAGGTAGCAATTTCAATGAAAAAAATTAATAAGCCTCACCATCAAGCTCAATGTATGCTCTGAGAATGCAATTAGAATGATCTCAACATACAATAAGTCTGAAGTATTGAACTGTAATTAGCAAAATCCTTTTCAAATGTGCTATATGGACAGAAAAAGATATAGAATGCATACCAGATTTAGAAACGGACAGTGTAGTTGTGCTCAGCAAGGTACTAAATTAATTGGAAAAATACATGAGCTGGCTCATGGGCTTGTTTACTAAGTGTTAAATTCATTTTATACAATTTCATTAGGTTGTTGAAACAGAGTCCTCAGACAAAGAAACAGGAATTCTACCTGGCAGCAACACACAGACCACACAGAAGAATAGTTCTGTGCCTGGTAATGCCCTAAAACACAAAAGCACAGATCAGATAAGCCCTGAGGTCTTAAAAAAGGAAGTGCCCACGGAACCTCAAATTCCTGTGCTATAATACTCCACTCAAGGAGAGCTGAGGGACCAGGGTTAAAGACCAGCACTTAGGAGTGCAGTCCAGTCTGGAATTGCAGAGGGAGTCAGAACACCACCTGGAGCAGGGGGTGCAACCTGCATCCTAAGCAATTTACACTACTTAGCTGGTGCACCAGTGTACTCTGCACCATCTGGAAATTCCTCCTGGCTGTCACACTGCTGCCCAGATACACTTTTTTCCATTAGGAAAGCGTATCAGTCATAGATGCATGTCCCTCAATAACATTCAAAAAGTAAAGGAACAGTGATTGCAGACCAAATCTAGTAGTATGAATCTGTTCCTTGGTTTCAGTACGGAAAGAAATACACTAATCATTTTTCTTGATTTTTTCCTTTTTAAATATTTCCTTTCTCAACAGTATAAACAAAATACAGTGTTTATTTTCTTTTTTGTTTGTTTTCAGGCCTGTCAAATCCTCCCAGCAAACACTTGTGAGACACTTCAACCCACCCTGCCACCTTAAATGGGCTCTGGCCTTCTCTCCCAGCCAGCTGGCTCTCACTGCCCCCTCATCCTTTCCTGCCAGCATGGGAGCTATTAGGGCACAGAATAAATCAAATCAGAGAATTTAACTCGTTGAAAACTAATCAGACAAAAGCAAAGGCTTAGCTATGATATAACCATAGTGAGGAACAGCCATGCAGTGCTAATGCCTGGGACAAAGATGATGGCAGGATCATCCGTCTGGTGGCAACATGAACATCTGAGGAGTTTGAGTAATTCTGGCCGTGGCTGCAATGGGCAATAATGCTCAATAGACAAAAATAAAGTGGCAGTATATGCCTTGATATAATTTTGCTCAGTTTAGTTTTAAAACATGTCTCCAATGGTTTGTTCATCCTCACCCTCTAGGTGATGACTTAAGTTAGGCTTTATCAAAAGCACTAAAGATCAATATTCTTCGCTGCTAATTTGCTACCCTTATGAAAACTATCCCTGTCCATCTTCATACACTGTGTCGAAGACAGGTTTTATAAGAAAATGAGTAATGCTAATGTTAGAAATAATCAGTATCCACTATGGCTGAAAAGTTGCTCATTACTTCTCCAACTGTAACCCAAAGAAAGGCTCCTTTACCTACAGAGGATGCCTAAAGATACGCAAAACTATATGCTAATATATGTATATATCGTAATCTATCCAGGAAACACCTGCGTACATGTAAGGGAACTCTACCGTTTCCGCAGAGTTTCAAGCAAATTATTCCTTCCTTCCTTTCAGAGTAAAGGGCTAAAATTTGTTCTCTTGCGAGATGAGTAAGGGATAACATTTGAACCTTTACGTGTTTCCAAATTTTTTCAGGAAGCTTTCACAGTGCTCCCACCATTTCTTTCCTGCAACCGAAAGGCTACACAAAGACCTTTCTTGCCTTGACATGTATTCTGCAGCAGGGAGATTTCTGCAAGCTCATCTGTGTTGTTTTGCAAACTGAACCCTGCACAGGGGAAGGCTGCCCTGTCACCACTAATTGCATTCCAGATACAATAACTGTGCAGCCAGCACTAGCCAAACCTAGGATACACGGATCCTTGCACTCATCAAGCACCATAATTTGAGTGGCTGTCAAATCTTATCCTACATTTACCTTACACCCTCAATAGCACCAAGGGGATAGAAAGGGAAGACTTCATAAATTTTCCTATCATTTCCTATTTAGGCTAGTATCTGCTCATCCTACCTTGAGCAAACAGTACTTATCCCCTTAAATAGTGTTAAAAACCAACATATGAGTGTTGGTGGATTCGTGACACTTATTACAAGACTTCCATCCTTCAGGGATGAACACAGGAGAAATTTGCATCTTCCAAAACTGGTTTTGGGACCCACTTCTTGTGCTTCCTCTACAGGAAGGGGCTAAAGAACTGCCCAGAGCAGTTCTGCTCCCAGGATCTGAAGGAAAGAAGTGTATATTGTTTAATGCTTGGATAAAGTTTCATAGAAAAAGTAAATTTCTGGAAAGTTATTAGAGAAATTAATTCCTCTATCGCCTCTACTTTGAAGTTGTCCATAACATTCATTGTTACATCTTGAAACAGTAATTTCCATTAATCAGAATGAATAAAGAAACTGGTTTATTACATGATACCTGGTACCTTTACAAAACAATCACCTTTGTGGTCCAGGGAAATCAGGTTTCTAGAGACAAAGGGACATCACAAAGAAGAGTAGCATTTTGTTATATATATTTTAAAAAACCACAACACAACCCAAACCTCAAAAAACCCACACACAACCACACCATCCCGCCCCACCCCAAAACCTCTGCTTTTTTCACCTGTTTTCTTCCCTCCTTTCCCACCTTCCACTGCATTTTGGTAACAGATGCATTTGATGAGTTATGTGCTGGCTCTGGCTCTAAAGCACAAATAGAGGCTATTTTCTTGGCCATTTGCCAGAGAAAGTCACAGGATAAAAACAAAATATGCTCTCACCACAGCTTCAGCTCCCCTTGGCCCATGCTGAGGATAGCAGGAAGATGGCATAAGAAATATCTGTCAGAGACTTCGGTAAGCTTTTATCACATTACTGTTGGAAGTACGGCAAAAAGGCTCAAAAAATTGCAGGAAAATATCCTCAGGATACATCTTTCTCTTCTGTTCTATTAGTACTGCAGTAATAAAACCTCCCTATACTTTTACTGAGTCTTTAAGGACAATCAGTATATGCACGTTTCTACTTACCATTTTGAATACTTACTTCCACTTACTATTTATTATTATAAAATACTTATTTTCAATCAATCAGAAACACAGAACCAAAACAAGTCCAATTCTGAGCCCTATTGACCATCACTTAAATGCTCTGTCTTTTTTTGCCATGTTTTTCGCTTTTTTTTTATTCTACATCTATGCTTCTAGGGCTACCGCAATTGCTTGAAAAAAAAAAAAAGTTACAGCAACTCTACCACATGTTTTTCTTTCTTAAAAATGCTCCAATATTCAAAGGTATTTTGTTGACACCTAGTGTGATATGAAGTAACCATGCAAGCATCATCATTTAATATGCATTAGAAAAGAAGACTGAGACAAGATGCTTCTGTTAAATAGGTATTAAGAGCAGATGCCAAGAGGTGTTAAACAGCACAAGCTTACCTCCACGCAAAGAAACAAATTAGGAGCACCAGCTCATTTTATACTGGTCACTGAAAAGCTGACAGGTGGAGCCAACTACAGGTTGTTGTTCATGAGACTTTAAATAAATAAATATACTCAAATCCAGTGGTAGTGTATAAATAGCTGTCCGAACTAAACACTGAATTTGGTTCTGGAAGCAAACAACACCTTATTATTGGCATGCTGGATGCAACAACCCCACAAACTCTGGCCTTGCAAACACACAGAGGCATCCCTGCTAGGTTTGCATTAAAAGCTAAGATTCTTCTACACGTTTCTTTTGGAATGTTCAATCCTGTTTAAAGCTACATGTTATAGCACTCATTAAAAAGACAGAAGTTTATTACATTTGAAGCCATTTTCCTTTGAACACAGAATGCAGGAAGGCACCAGTTGTCAGAATATTGAAATAAGGCACAGAATGCTTTTGAAAACATGCATCAATTAAGATGAGTGTTTTAAATAGCAGATGAACAATACTCCACCTTCAAGACTCCCTCTTTGTATAGAAAAGCTGTATCTCCTGTGACAGCACCTTTAATTTTAACATTCATCTTCTTTCTGAAGGAGGGTTAGTAGCCCCATGACTAAAGTGCCTGTCACAAAGACATTTTTTTGTAAAGTTGGAAACTGAGAGTTGGTTTAACCCCACCAAAGCCTTACAGGGAACTGGAGGAACTTGCTTTCAAACACACGCCTTTCAATTCTATCGAGACATTTCAGGGAAATAAAAAAATGTCGTGATGCTAGAGAAGCCCAGTGTTTCCACCAACTGGCCATCAGATTTGTATCACTAGCTACACTTGATCAAACCCCACACCTCAGTGTATTGTACCAAAGAGAACTGACATCTTTTGACACAAATACTTCTTGAGGGGGAAAGAACCCTGCAAAGAAATGGGTTTGGAGATACAGGGCAATGAACTGAATATTTAACACAAGCTGGGCTCTGCAGGGGGAACGTTACCATGCTAGTGTCTCTCTCCTTTGAAAGCCAGGACTTTTACTTTCTCTTACCCCAGTGCTGAAACATAATGCAGCTAAAGAGTAAGAAATGTAGCTGATTTGTATCGATTCTGCACATTTCACCATTGCATCTTTACATTCAGACTGCATTTTAAACATGGATTTGATACAATATATACATCTCTAGAAGGTCACAACATGACATTCAGTTTTCACTTTTCTTGAGAGGCTAAGAAAATGCATTTGAAGAAAAGGCAATTTAATTTAATAGACATAGCTTTAAACTAAATGAATATGAGAAAAATAACTCAGAAATAGATTCCAGTAATGGGATTACAAGTCACTCTCCATTGCATTTTGAGAGTTGTCTCCATCTCAATACTGGCTACATACGCTTACAGATGTGATCTGATACACCACTTCAAGGCGGGGACAGATGCCCTCAGGGCACAAACATTCACACCAAGTATAATTCAAGCTTTATCAGAATTTAGCTATTGCTCTGTGAAGGTCTGGTCCTGCACTGCATAGAGAATATGCTTGTAGAAGGTGGACTCACCTTGCTGCTTGTGTCTCTGCAGTAGGGTTCAGAGGCCTTTTATAGCATACTTACAGAGGGATAAAAGAGATTAAAACACTTCCTTGAGAGAGCAAACGCTTGTTAAACAACTCGTAGAAATGAGCTAAACTCAAGGCACAATACTAGGATATTATCACCCAATCAGATTTAATTAAATCTGCTATTCATCAACTTTTTATGCAAGCAGTATCTGTACTAGCAGGCAGTAAGAGTAAACTGGGCACTCCAAAATCTTACTGCTATCCAATCTACAACAATGTAAAAATACTATGCTTTCTTATAACTTGTGGGACTCAT
>VXAK01017855.1:520536-550038 GCA_013399435.1 Arenaria interpres
AAAAAAAAAAAAAAAAAAGATGCCAGCTTTACAAAACGATGCTTTCTCCAAACAAATAGCAGAAAAAAGCTTGCACACTTTTCCACACTTTTCATCCTCCCTGCCAGCCCACGCGTTTTGCTTTCAGTTACTACAGACAGAACCAGTAAGAGACCTGAGTGATTTTGCAATGTATTCCTTCTCCTAATTTTTGCCAAAGTTTCCCAAGTATGTCTAGCACATATTTAATATTTCTGAGCAAATATATCTTTATTGAGTGCAATGAGATGCAAATACAAGAGATTGAATTTTATACTTGCAAACGTGAGTGTATGTGGTTGAGTAAGCACTGAAGACTATAATTAGCCCTGTCACTCCCTGTTCCGTCTTCAGATTGGCATAAAATCAGGAGCAGTCTATATAATTGAATCTTATATGGACTGACTAGTTTTGTAAATAATGAACAGAAAAGAATATTCCACAGCCATGGGATGAAAATTTCCATTTAAACATACTCAAGGTAATGCATTTCAAAGTCAAAATGTGATTATTTGCAGAAAATACCTGTTTCCATGAAAATAGTTTTAAATCTGAAGACAGAAAGGACTGACAATCTGCCTTCACTTCTGTAAAAAAAATTTTTTTTTCATTTCAACCCAAAATAATTGGTTTTCAAATAACAGATGAAAACATCAATAAAACTGTTTTTCAAAAAAAAAAACCAAACAACAGATTTCACCAAAATGTTACGCAAAGCATTACCACAACCCAAGCCTGTACCCTCCTTTATGACCCTATCTAGCAGACTATGGTGTTGTCATTTAAAAGAGCTGTGTAATAAGCTGTCCTTCAAAGCAAAAGGAGTGTTTGTGATACCAAAAACAGATACCTACAAATCAAACAGCTTGCCAACTTGTTTTAATAGTCTCCTACTAATCCACGTTTATGGATTAGTATTAAGTATAAAGTATCTTAAGTAAGTGCACACTTGTATCTCCACAAACGACACGGAATAATGATTAAGCACATGACATGGTACATTATCAGTAGGCAGCTATCAATCAGTAGTAACTAAGTTTGTAGAAATAATTTTGCGAACTTTGTTGTCTTACTGCTTACATACGTGCACAGTGAGATCAAAGGTATTTTTCCACTGCTTCAAATGCTACGTGTGCCATGTCCAGCATTACCAGATAACTAGTAATCTAATTCAGACAGTTTTATGAACTTTTAAAAATTGCTTTTATAAATGCGTAGGAAGCACTGCACGGAAGCACACCAGCTCAAGCCTGAGCTGTCAGCGAAGCCAAGGGAAGGCTGTGCTGAGCTGGAAGGGACATTGATGCCTCACCGAGCACTGATGGCCAGATGAAGCCCTGCTCCCAAGCTGTGGGGCTCTTCTCTCAGCTCCAAGGATACTACAGGTGACTGCCATACCGCCCTCTGAGCTCTCAGGCTCTTTTCCATCATTACACAACTCAGGTTTTGTTGTGTCGTATTTCACAGATTGGAAGGAAACAAAGAATAAAAGCCAGAGCCTTTGCAGTCTATACTTAGCTCAATATTCTCAGTTAGTGGCTTTCTTGATTTGATTCTTTATTTTTGCAGATTTGTGCTTCTGACAATAGTACAGCCCCTAAAATCAGTCATTCAGACACTGTTAGTATTTTTATCTCTAGATATATGTACGTATTATTTTCTGAAGGGATGATGCCTTGAAAGTCCACTGAGCTCACTAGCTTAGCATCACGTAAATTATTCTAAGAATATTTTATTTATGCTTGCCTCTACTGTAAACCCAAATATTCCCAGGAAAGAGTTATAGTTCATTAAAATATTTTTCTATTTTATGTCCTTTCTGACAAGTCACACTTGTCAACTGAATGTACCACACTCTGATTTATATATTTGATTTTACTTTCATTATGGGATTATAAAGAGATGTAACTCCATATTTCAAATAGACTACATAGCCTACTATACATTTCCTCATTTAATACTGTTGTCCAATCTCAGCCAAAGTGTCTCTGGCCATTCTGCTCCTCTCCACAGCACATTTCTTTTGTGTGAAAACACCAGCTGTTTCATCAAGAGCATTAAGAATATGCTACTGCAAAAGACAGGAGCTACAGATAGTATAAATATTGTCAGCTTGGGACTAAATTTTTACCATTTATTTCATATGAAAATCACTGAAGCAAGAAGTTCCAAGAATGTATTTTTACTTCAGTATGTTTTGTTTTCAGCTCCATGAGCAATTCTTTTGTTACACCAAAATAACTGAATCAAGATGCATATGTGCTTAAAGTGAGTATCTTTGTGATCTGACTGCAGCAACCTTTGGGCTCCCTTCCCAGGCCTGGCCAGATGAACGCTGCCTCCCTGGTCCCCATTGCCTCCTATCAGACTCCAAGTCCCTCGGGCTAGGAACTTTATGATTGTACTTCAGGAAACATAGAACAATTTGAAATAAACTATCAACAAATGCCTGACACTGAGGTGACCTCTTTCAATCCTTTCTTTAAAAAAACAAAAACAAAAAAGCAAACAACTACAAAAACATGTCTCCCTCAAATTGGAAATTACAGAAAGACTGAAAAAAAGATTATGAAAATAGAGGTGTGATCCCTTGAGGAAATGATTGCGCTGACCCTGATCCAACAAAGCACTTCGCCAATGATTAACTTCAAGTACACAAAGTGATCCTACGCAACTCACCAGGACTATTAAAAAAATCTGCTTAACTGCCAGCCAGGGAAAAAGCCTGGCTGCTTGCAGTTATTCTTCCAGTTGTGTGCCAATTCTGCTGATCAGCAATGGAGATCCAAGAACAGTATTTCTATACACTGTAAATGTAACCATTTTAATGTATTTTTAAGTCAGACGAACCCAAACATTTGTATACACATCCTTAAAACCTGAACTCTAGACAAGTTTTACTCAAGTTAGTCAACCAATTACTTTATATAAAAGCAAAAGCATGCATATAATACTTTCAAAAAGTGTCATGGACAGCATTAAGACTATTTTTGCAGTAACACAATCACATATTCTTTACAACTAATTCAATTCTTTTTGCCCCCCTTGTCATACTAAATATTTTCAAGCACGTACCACAATATTTTATCATCCCATCCTAAATGAGATGTCCAAAAGCGCCTGGAGCTTGTTACTTTCCATGACAGTATAAATACACTAAGAAATTCTGAAAGCACCGTTTTACAGTAATTGCAATATTTGGTGACTACCACCAATGTTTTATGAAGAAGTTTTTCTAAAATGAAAAGGAAAGGCTTAGTGTCATGATACTGAATTTCAAGTGGTTTTCCACCATAATATGTATTTACATTGTATTAACGAAGCTAACTCCACCCTATCTGACTTAAGAGAGTATATTATGAGTCTAGCTTCCCTGTACTCCCTCTATGAAGAATGTTGGGTTCCATCGAGGATCAAATTAGGGAAGTAATCCAATTTAGATGTTCTGAATTGCTTTACAGAGAAGCCTCTCTGTCTCCGCTGACCATAGAGGAAAAATAGACTTCTAAAATAAGAATCCGAGTTATGCGACTGAAGTTAGATGATGTGGATGCTTCTTTTGCTCAAAAATGCACTTTTTTTATTTTAGACTACTTACTACTTTATTCACAAAGCTGAAGACACATCTTGAAAATATGCATCCCTACACCACATCTCATCTTCCCTGAAGAAGAAACCAACTGATGTAGGCATGTTGCATCACCCTGTGATAATCAGTACCTACAGCAATTGCAGGTACACAGTTCTGCCCTGTAACAACTCATGGGACCAGCTCACTCACTGGCTTGTAAGCCAAGATGGCAGCTGTCGCATAAAATCCTGTTTTCTCCTCCAAGCAGATAACACAGAACTAGTTTTCTAATATGCACACTCATCTTTCATTTGTAACATTTGGAGAAATGCCATTCTCACCCGCTCCTCACTTCACACCAACCCAAACACAGAGACGACAAGAAGCCCCCTCTTTCCCACAAACTTTGTCTCAAGTTGCACTTTATTTTAGTTCAATAAAGCTAAAACACCAACAGCAAACTCGCTGTCATTGCTCTCCTGGCTGAAAAGTATCAAAAGTATTCTAACTTTGTAGCTGTCATAACGCATCAAAGCCCCAGAGAGGAAGAGGCTCATAGCCTGCACTTACTGACACAGGAGATGAGGAAGGGTTATGGAGAAGACATAATTTCCAGGACATTATTGAACTATTCCCTAATTATTCTTTATCTGCAATGCTACACAAATATTATTTTTAGAAATCTTACAAATATGGCCCACCATACCTTGAGGGTAGCAGGAAATACTCTTGAAGCTTCCTAAGAATATCAGGGGATTAAACCCAAAAAATTAACCTGTTTGGCCATATTAAGCTTAACTGGCATTAAGCTAACCACCTGTCCTCCACCAATAGGACAAATTAAAAAACACTAAAATGTGAAGAAAAAAAAAATCCATACTCGCTGTTCTGCCAAAATGTAGCAAAATATAATATATCCCATTGCATAGAAGTTTGTAATTGTGGCCCACATACATAAATGGAAGTATTTTAAATAAGGTTATTAAAATAAAACATTTCTCCTGCAAAAATATTTCAATTAACAACATTACAAGTACATAATACAAGAAAATAAAATTCCCTGGTAGGAAACTGAAACTTCCTTTCAGAGGCTGTTTCTGTGTAAATAGCACACAAAGAATTTCACGCCAATTTTCAAGAAACCATTTCACTTGATTATTTTTTTTTTAATTTATTTTAAAGAAAAACACAGCAGCCGATACCTCAGCAGGAAAAGTAAAAGAAAGGGTTATCATCTTATTTTGATTTCACCTGAAGCATAAGCTAGCCAAGATCTTTCAGATCCTTGGTTTTGCCTCCCTTACTGTAACTTGCATGTTTTATCATAATTGATTCCTATCTAACCGGTGCTAGCCAGAGTTTTACTAGCTGTACCCATTTTCTAGAAGCCAGTTTGTTTCTTCTCAAGTGGAAATTCCTTTGTGCTGAATTCAGATATCACATGAGCCACTCCAAGGCAGACAGGCTTCCTTACTGCCAATGAATTTGGATAGCACTACTTTTTTTACTGTTCAAATGTTCGGCTGTTTCCAAGTGTGGCAACCATGCGGTAATTTTAACCTCTGATCAGGTTAGAAGAGAACTCTTCAGTCCCTGTGCCATCAATATAATTTCCAAGGGACGAGCATTTTTGCATAGAAAGCTTAGTAACCACCCTCACCAAATTCCAAATAACCTGCTGATAGGCATCTTCTGCACAGGCCTTCAGCTAAGATACTGGACTTACACTTCTGTGTTGAGAAAGATTTGGCGTAAAGAGCACACCATCACTTATTCCAATAATTAACAGAAGTTCTACTTAATATTTTTCCAGCATTAACACAATAGCTGCAATAATAAAAGATGCAAAAAACACATACCTAGATGTTACACCTAGCAATATACATAAACATACTTATGTTTTGTTGTTTTCAAAGCTATACAACGGTCTTGTTAAAGTAACTTCACTATTCTTCCTGGACGAATCAGTCAGTTTCTCCATTCCTGAGGAGACATAAGAAGCTTGAAAGTCTTTTCAGTTTTTAAAGGGTAGTGTTGTGGGTTTTTTAAATCATTATTTCCTACAAGTTTTCACAAATGAAAGAGAATAAAAGTGGAAATGTTTATATTATTAGAGAACTGATGTGTACAAACGTAGCCACACTCAAAACTAAGCATTTCTTCTGCCTTCTACGCCTCTAATCTAAGCAATCAGATTTAAAAGGTCTCTGCAATTTCAAAGACTTAGGTAAAAATCCTTGCTGAAATCCTGATTTCTGTGCATTGTTCCTGACATTTCACAATGGCACCTGACAAACTACATACTCTACTAGAGATCAATCAACAGCTACATAGGGAGTCATTTACTGTGTCTCATAACAGACCACTAGACCAATTTCAGTGCATGAGAATTACAGTAACCTCCAGCACGAAAAAGGAGTTAGATATTCAATTAGATGAGGGGATTGTTTTTCACTCTGCAGACTGAGGTTGAGAAGGGGGGAGGGACACCCTGTTATTGGCAGGCTTAAGGCATCTGCACATCCCTAGCTTTTATGACTATTTTTTTGTGACTACAGAATCAAAAAGGGTGGAAAAATTAGGGAGGGAACAAAAACAACAAAAAAACCAAACCAACACACTCTTAAGTCCCTCTACAATCCTGTAACTTTTTTTTTTTAAATGAAACAAAAATCCAATGTACATTTTTTTCTTCACTTATCCATTAAACGTGTACAGCATGAAGTTTATCTTATTCACACATCAGATCTCCTTGAAGTATCTGCTGATTGGGACAGTGACTGATGTCAAGTAGATGCCTGTAGCCCCACTGCACCAAATGGTTCAGACAGACGTACTGCTCTGATCAGAGCAATCGCCCACAGAAGTTAGGGTATTGTACTCAATAAAACATTTCAGCCTAAGCAGGTTTCAATTTTCCAGTTAAATATGCAATGAGGAATAAATTTCAACTCTAAATGGCTTGAGACAGAACACACGCAGGGTTTTCTTGTTGTTGTTTTTCTTTGATTTAGTAAGAAATCCATGTTTCTTTTTACCGCAAGGGCAATGTACGGTTAACAATAATTCAACACTTCTAATATTCCTTCACATCCTTGTTAATTAGGGAAATGTAGAAGAAAAAAGGAAATTTAGACGGGAAATAGATTTCCAACAAGATTTTGGGGGAAAAGGTAGCAGTGTAATATAAAGAGGGAAATAGACTACGAGAACAAATACTTTGAGTGACAAGGTAATTATATTTGAGGTTAACAGCTCATCCCTCAGCATTAAAAATATACCTATGATGAAATCTTCTATATACCAAGACTGGTTATCAGAATATAATACATTTCAGCACATCCTCAGCTGCTGAATCAGTGTGTTTGAGCATCAGCTAATAATCTCTAAAAAAACAAACCCATGGTAGCTTCTGTTCAATATTCATTCATAAAGTCCAGATCAACAGAGAACATACTTGAAATTGCAGCCAGTCCTGAAAAAGCAGATACTAAGAAGCAGGTATTTTCCCCCCGCAGTTGACTATCTGGCTCTTGTACTTTGCCGCTTTCTCTCACATCACTAATTGAAAGCAAATTTTATTACAAAAAGTATGCTAAATCAACAAATAAGAAAGATATTACTCACTTTTAAATTCAATTTTTATCCCATGTTTACTTGTCTGTGCTCTTTCAGTAGTAAACAAACAGATTAAAGCTGTTCAGCTCTGATTAGCTCTTATATTAGTCTCAGTTATGGCAGTTCTACACATCTTTTCCCAAAAGCTTACCAGCTTCTCTCTATCGAGGTATCCATCTGCACTGACAGAGATTAAGGGTTCCTAATCCACTTCTCTAACGCATATGAAGCTGCTCCTGTTACTTCACCCTAATAACGCTTTTGGCAACAGAGTCAGGCGCAACACTTCAGCTCCCCACGGTGCCACACCAACCATCATGTAACACCATCACATTGCAAGTATCTCACTGGTATAGATGAAGTGATGCAACATTCAATACATAAATTGAAATCACCGAACCTTTAAGTCCACTATGTTTCTTTTTGCAAAGATGACTCAACTGGAAGAAAATCTTTTTATCCCTTTAACGCCCCTAGCTCTTGCACTGTTCTAAAGTCAGTAGAGGAGGAAAGCGGCACCACAGGTCCCTACAGCAATCAGCTTATACAGCAAAGCATGATAACCTTTATCTTAGCATGCATAACTACTAATGCTGTTATGGGTTATTAAATTATCTAGCCCTGTTAGAATCCAACTCCACTATTTAACTCTCTGACCTCCAGCAGGCAGTCTGCAGTGACATTTCCTGAGAGAATACATGCACAACTTAAATTGCAAAAATTGCATGGCTATACAGTGCTTACGTTCAATGCTTTCACAAAGCATGTTCCAATACGGATGTAAAACACCTATCTCACCATTATATTGATAGCAACATCCAGATGGACAGAAAAATCAGGTTGTTCCTATCACTTGTCTTTCTATACTTGTTTGATTATTCAACATGGATTTCAACATCCTTGAAGCCAAACATCTTTCAGTTCAATGGTTTCTAGTCTTTTTCTTTTATTCAACTAATTGGATACTCATCTATTTGGACATAAACATAGAATAACCCCACACTCCTTGGCAGAACCACCGCAGGCTCATACTAGCCTAAATTTCACCGCAAAATTTTACTCATTACTTCCCACTACCTGAGGTGTTCCAAGTGACCCCTGATTGACCAGTGATCAACACCATGCCTACTTAAGACACTGAAAAGCCTAGCTTTATTTGCATATGCAATAGCCCAAGCATGTTTTTTTGAGATCTCTAATACTCTGCTATTCCAGAATATATTTTTTTAGGCTGCACAGATGCCTTAACATCTGAAAGGCTGTTAGGGCTACAGTTCCCAACACTACTGTGATAATATTCTAAAAAAAATTGTACAAACAAATCAGGCCTGATATTCAGATGATTAAAAACCTTGGGCTTGTAATTAAGAGAACTCAGCATCGTGTCACTTTTTTTATTAATTCCTGTTAGCTAATATGGAAATTCAGCTTTCTTAATAAGCAGCAATCAGGGCCTCACGTTTTCAAAAAACTTCAGACTTCCTCCTCTGATCACAGTATTTACCATTCCTGCAAGATCTAAGCTGCCAAGAAAAGAAAGAGAAAGTCCTATTTGCAAGCTAAATTTCTCAGTATGAGTAGACAGGAAAAAAAGAGCAGAGTTGTTTCTCTATATCAAGGAAAGACTAAAAGTATAGTCCTATGCGTGATACTGAACTGCTAGTATTCGTATAGACAATGCATTAACTTTGCAATCTAAATATCAACTTAAGAACTTCATCACTGATCAGTTCAAATAAGAAGTTCAGGTAACACATTAACCAGGTGTCACCAGACACAGTCCAATGAGACACTGGAACAAGAGCGGAATTGCTGCCTACTGAGGTGACAATCTGGCTGTTTAATTACATCTATTCAGTCATTCTTTTTAAAAAAAAAAAGTTGTATTAGCTGCTTCAGTCCTATTTTCCCCCAAAATTCCTAAGTATTAGTGTATACTATCACAGAAAAAGCTGCACACACAAAAATGGAGAGGAATTGAAAAGAAGTGAAGAGCATAATTAAGTGAAGATGCCTACAAAGTAAGCTTTTACTTAGAACTAACCTGGGCAAATACATTAGCTTTCCAAGTGGTTATGATTTTTACTATGATAAGGTGCCTCTGACAATGGATATTTATCCATTTTAGCTGCCTCTTTAAGAGCACAAATAGACCAACACTGAAGGTACTCTATACTGATCATGCTGTTATGGTCTAGCTGTCTTTTTTTAATTAAAAAAAGGGTAATCAATATGCTGCACATAATGATAAAAATCTGTAATTTCATGGGATTTTAGCACTTTCATAGGTGCTTTAAACTACAGTGATTTGTGTTCCCAGCTCTCACCTCTTGAGGGGTACCAAGGCTTGCGGATACCTGGCCCATCACCAGCTGCAAAGACTAGAATTTGGAATTAAGAACTGTATTCAATTTTATGGAGAAGACAATGCTGACAACTACAGTATTTAATGTCAACATCGTATCCAAATATTTTGTTAAATCTCAACTTTCAGGGCTTTAGCAAATGTCAAGGGTGCAGGGAATAAAAACGCCTATGCAGGAGTCACATCTGCAACTCCTCCTGGAGCCCTTGCCACTCTTTACTGTACAAGGCAGGACACCGGACTAAATAGGCATTTTACAAAGTAAGAACACAGATATGGCTGAAATATATCAGTCTGTGGCCCAATAGAAAGTCCAAACCTTAACTAAGATGTGCAGTGAAAGACAGCAAATAGAGGCAATTGCATATTGGACTGATTACTCTTAGCTAACAGAGATGATAAAAACACGATCATCTCAGCTGAATCCGTTTGACTTCTCAGGAAATAATCATTTATCACAATCACCAGCTAATCAAGTTTCTGTTTCTGGAAGGTCAAAAAAATTGACTTTAAATAAAAAGCAAAGCAAGTTTTTTATTTTTTTATGTTTAAATGGCAACACTGTTTCCTGAAATCATAGCAGACATTCCTTTACAAAAACCAAATGCCAGGTAAAAAAAAAAAAAAAAAAAAAGTCTGACACATTTGAACACGAATCTCCTTTCCTGATTTCATCTGCCTTTTTCCTCCTATCTTGACAACTTCTTCCCTTTCCTATTCAATTTTTCAACTCCAAGCCCCTACGGGATGACTGGAAATGACATCCTGTTCTCCTTGGACAGGATAGGGCAAGACACACAAAGAAAATCACACTCAAACTAGGCAAGCTGCACTCCAGGCAACTCCTGCAGAAGCTGAGAGGGTGGCGGGAGCCCAGGGCACACGTTATAGTCGTACCACACTGACGAGAAGCACAACACTAAAGCTGTGCCTGCAACTGGCAGGTGGAGGTGAGCAAGATCTGTAACAGCAGCAGTCCCGGTTTTGACGTACCAGTGAAAGAGCGCACCGGAAAGGAGTGTTTCAGCGCTTCCGAAGCTCTCAGGAGGAACACGGTTTAATGCGCTTGGTAACAAAACTGGGATTTAAACAGAGATTTGTGCCAGCTCCTCTGCCGGCAAAAACCACCACAGCTCCACCAAACAGCACGGAGCAATGATGATGGGTGTGGTCCGAGACAGTATTTTTTGCTGCTGGTACGCAGCTTACTCGGCCATTGCTAATCAATCTGCTAACGAAATTAAATAACAATGGTAGTAGCAATCTCTTTTCTACACAAATTCCCAGGTGTATGCACTATCTTACTGTGAACCAATTCAGCATGCACGGATATTGGCTTTTTATTTCCTCTGACTTCAGCACAGGATGTGAAATATTGCATCTCTTAAATCCTGTAATCTTGTTTTTCATAATTCAAAGCATTTCTGCTTTCCATATTAAGACAATCTTATTCATTCACTAAGGAGAAGCTATTTGCCAGGAGACGAATATGCTATTTCCAATTCTGTCTTCTCTGAGCTTTAATTTTTTATACATCTGCAAAATGGGGAAATGCCAACTTCATTAGACTTCTTGAGATCACTATTTGGAAGGTACACACAAATGCTAATCACTCCCAGTTCGAAGCATACTAAGAGAATATAGCTATATTAGCTGTTTTCCAGTGAAAACCCAGTGGGGCTATAAGTATATAGGAGGCAGAGCTTCATGATGTACTGTCAGAGGAAAGATTCATTAAGAAATACACAGGGTGGAGTCCTCAAGATAAGAGCTATCAAGAGGTAAGGACGATGAAACGTACTGGTAGCTCTGACAATAGTCTTTAAAAAAGGAAATAATGAGGTATAGCAAGACACTCTCTGCTCTCCTGGCCTGGCCGTCCCCACTGCTCCCGCCCACGTTCTGCACTGTGCAGCTTTTTCAACCTCAGACAACAATTAATTAATATTTGTAAAGTGCTTTTAGAAAGGTCAAGCACTGTGTAAGCACCAAATGTTATTGCTACAGTAAGGATATAGAAAAGGTTTTAAAGTAGTTGAAAAATATATACTATTAGTTTTAGTAAAGCATTATATATTCGTATAGCAGAACAAATATGTTCCTAAATTTTAATCCATCTTACTTTTACTGATACCACAGTTCATAAGGAAAAATACATTTTTTTATAAATCACAGAAATTTAAATCAATTTTTAAGACCATCACTACTACAGAAATCTCTCAACAAAAACACTTAGTCAAACAGCACCAACAATTTTCACCAGGCAGTAGTAAACACCTTATCATAGAAATTATGCAAAAGGATACATATGCTTCCAGCTTATGTAAATATGTACATTTCACACAGCATATATGCACAAACACAGCGTACATTACATTTGCTCAGAAATTTTTTCAGAAAAAGAGAGAAGCAAATCAACATTCACTGTCAGACTGTCCATCTGACACTGGTGCTGCTGCCTTTTCTCTGAAAGCTTCTGCTGGTCCCCAGCCAAACAGGTTCATCCAAAAGAGCTGCAACTGTCCAGCTGTCATATTGCTAAAGGAGCATCACTCAAGGTCAGCAGTTCTATTGTCAGCATCTAACACACTATGAAGCTCCTGGCACACAACCTGCAGACGTACATGTTAAACATCACTCTTTCCTTGACACCAGATTTCTCCATTCCCTCCTCACAGGCCCTTACTGCTACCCCTCTACCTATATCACTCATTGACCACATTTTTCCATGAGGGCATGTTTCCATCTCTTGATGCAGGCACCATCAAAGTCCTGAGGATCCCTCTGATCTTTTGCTACAACCAAAGCTGGAACACGGTATTGAAGTGGTTGACCCAAGCAATTCCAGGAGTTTATGTACCACCCTGTCAGCATGGAAAAAGGTATTAAGTACCTGAGAGAGCTGGCTGTGCAGCAGGATCTGGTGCTGATACACCAACTGTAAATCTCAGTGGCCAGTCTGGCCCAAACCACAACACATAGCTGACTGGGCAGAAACAAGAACAGCCCTTAGAACAGGACACCCCCATCCAAATTCTTCAGGCATCAAAATGGTTACAACCGGCCTCTCAGTCAGCAGTCAGTGCTTCCACAATAGTCTGACAGTGTGACACAGCACCCCAGTAGTTTTAGCCGACGCACAAAGGACAGCCTTTGAGCATGCCCTTTACTTGCAACATCCTAGATATCTAAGGTTCAGCTTCTCCACAGATGCGGTACTTTGTGGTTTCATTTTTGTCATGTTTCATTAGCATAGATTTTCACATGATTAAGTATTAAATAACATTTTTAATAAAGAAATAAACATGGGGGAGGGGGGCTTTATGCCTCAAAGTCATTAAAATATTGAACTTCCCACTATGTCATTAGCTGTGTATGTGTGCTGAGTCTTTAATCATATTTTGAAGAACAAGAAATCGCAGACATGGAAACCACATGAAAGAAATGGCCTCAATCCAAAAGGAAATAATGTATCATCCTAAACTATACAACTCAGTAGTAGTTTAATTATAGCTTACCTAATTATGCCTTATGACACTACTCTATGATATCTTAGTATAAAATCAACTCTCTCATATATACACATACACACACAAAACCTATATTAATTAAGCATTAAGCCTGCGCTATACACAAGAATGTCAGAAGTTCATAGTCAGCCAAGAAACATGCCATATGTCCTCCATACACCTCACCCCGTGAAGGGCTACCACAACAATCTTCTGAAGATTCCAGCTGCAGCAAAGTGGCAGCCAACATACAGTACGCCTCAACTACCTACAAACTTTTTCAGTTTGTTTTCCTCTTGAAATGTTGACGTGTTTGAATATAACTCTTGGCACAAAGATTTCTTTGGAGAAGTACCATTTCCCAGAAAGAAAGAAAAAATAGCACACACTAAATTCCTAAAATTACAAAGTATTTTATTGTAAGAGATAATCACAGTGGAAATAAACGAGAGAAACCGGTTAAATTAGGGTCTTTGCACTGGACAGCTCAGACAAAAGACCGGTTAAACTCACACTTTCTGTGGGTTCAAATTTATGGGTGAGGTATTTAGATATCCACTAGAGTGCAAGAAAATGTCAATATGGAAATACGTTCATAACAGTTTCAAGCCATGTACTGACTGAATAAAGTGTCTTATAAAACTCCAGGTCAGCATCAAACCCCTATAGAGATATTGAGCCAATACACTAAGATAGAAGAAAGTATAAACATTTCCCCCTTTAATCCCCAGATAATGATGGACTTTATTAAACAGATGCCACCCATCTTTCATTTCAGTTAGCTGAAAGAACAAATTAGATGCACGTTTTCATAATGGAAACGTGAATTCAATGCGAAGCTTTGTCTAACAACAGGCTTGTACAGCAAAGCCTAAGCAGAGTTAAGCCATGGTCTCTGAGGGTTCCTCCTGGCACAGACAGCATAATGTAGGATAGGGAGTGACTGCAACTGCACGCGTCCACCAATGTAAAAGGCAAAAGGCCAGCAGACAGCAAGGAAAGCAGCTGCAGTCATAGCTGGGGGTGGTGGGGAAGATAAGCAAGTTTCTGGTTAGCAAAATCCATAATCCCTTAATTTCTGAGTTAGAAAAATGCCTCATCTTTTTTCATTCTGCATTCTCAAGAAAACAAGCCTTTAAATATAGGCTTGCACAACAGAATTGCAAGTTTTTAGAAAACTCACTTACACTAGCAAGAAAAACCTAGCATGAGAGCTATGAACACGGGCTACCCAGGCAGACCATCCAGAGGACAGCCTGTGGGCCATACTGGGCACACGGGACACTTCCATCTGGCCCATCACCTGAAGAAGACACAGAACAGCTGCTCAGGCAGCGATTGCAGGCCTAGCAGCTGAACACCTCCTCTTGAACACAGTCTGGCATACAATGTAGGTGCTGCTTCTTCCACGGCCTGGGGGGATGACATTTTCTGCCAAGGATGGAAGAAAGCGCTTTTCAGGTCCTGGATCCCTCTTTTTGCCCCCAAAACCTCAGCCATCCTAGCCCTTAGGCCATATCAAAATAAGTTTCTCCAAACAGATTTTAAGCCAAATTTAATTCCATATACAGTACAGACTTACAGAAAACAGCCTTCTGTGAGAAAATGAACTGTATCCATATTTATTTTTTTTAAGTCCCATGGAAACCAATTAAATTAATTAACCTCTCTCCATCAGCTTCCTTATTAAGTCTGTCCTAGTGCGCAAGAACATGAAGATGGAAAAGGCTACATCATTTTCCTACTCAAAGCTGTAAAAAAAATTAATGGACAGAATAATCAGCATGAGCAGTGAAAAATGTTTCCATACTAAAAAAATTTTAGTGTTAAACAGTAGATACCTGTACTGTGGACTCTTTGAAAAGAACCACTTTTCTTAATCCATCCACCACAGTGTCTTAAAATAAAGTTTACCACGTGAAAGTGTGCATCCCAGGAATAACTATTATTCTCAGATTTTAGGGACGGAGCAGCCAAGGTGAGCATCACTTCAGACCACCTATATAATACTCTACACAAATTAGTTCCTTCATATTCAGATTCCAGATTTTATAGAAACTCTTCTTGCACTTCCAACTACTACACTATAACTAAATAGCACCCTATTTCAAGCAGCTTCCTCTTACCTGCAATTGCATTTTCATATTTCTATTTATCCAGTTCGTTTTTTTTCCTGTTAACTCAAACAAGCAGACCTTGTTTAACCCCTCTAGGCAAAACAATTTCTGATCCTTGAATAAGCTTCTGTCATTTTCTTTAAGCCCTCCACAAGCTGATATCATATTTTTTTCAGTGTAAGACACAAACCCGACTCTTTCCAGGCAGCAGTCTCACTAATATAATGTACAGCAGGGAAAACACCTCCTTTAGTTCTGCTCAATACTCCCCCCTGCAGAGATGTATTGTAGCCTCCTCCCCTATATGAAATGGGGATTGGTTACCCGCTACTTCAGTAAGTCAGTGTTTTTCTAATGTAGTTTAAGGATGACCTAAATCTTTGCTTCCTATTCATGCGATGTTTCATTTAGCTTATTAAAATGAACCCTGTACAAGTGAGTTCATCTTATTATGCAGCACAGATCACTCTTTGAAATTGAATTCCTCTTATTATGTATATACTAACAACCCTTTTGTTCATGTAGAATCTGAAAGTTTAAGAACTGATTTTTGAAGAGAAGTGATGCTAGACACGGCCACAGTGCTTTTCACACCATTCCCTGTTACGGGGTCAAACTGTGACACACACATGCTATGTAAGAAATTAGGGGAGATGAGATTTAAAACACAAATACCTCAGAGAGAGGATTTTTTTTCTTCCTGTGAATACATTTGAGAAGCTAAAATACCATTAGCTATGAGAAATCTAATGTTAATGTGAAGTCATGTTACAGAATCTGAAATTAATTCAGCTGCCAAGAAACTGTTGCCATCATTTGATACATAGAAAACAAGATCTCCCTTGTTTGGCCTCGTGGGACAGTGGATTATCAAAGATCAAAAAACAGAAAGAAGATCAGCAGCATTCCCTTAGCTCACAGAATAAGGTTGTATGCTCATGCAATTTGTATTATCTTAGGCACTGCGGACATAACTAGCTCTTGCGAAGGCTTTCAGTTCTTGATTTCCACAATCGTAAACATTTTTAATTTGAGGACGCTTCGTGAACGCAGAACTCTGATCTAGCACAGCCATTCCTAAAGTGCAGCCAGTCCACACACCTGCCTCGGGCACGGACAAAACTGTATGGCCAGGAAGAGCATGAGGTACTGCCCCCCCTAAAACGTTCTTCCCATGTCCTACCACTTCATGTCAGAACTTCTGCACACTTGAAAACTCTCACTTTTACCCTTCACCACACACTTCAGCGTGAAGCTTCAAGCTTACTTACAAAGAGCATATTTGAAAAAACTATTATTTTTTTAAAAAAAGGCTACATCTAATTTCATTTGTTGCAACGAATGACAATCAATAAACAGAGATAAAAGATTTTATGCATACAAGACACCTTACCAATATTAATTTTCACTGTATTTTTCACACCACAACTGATCTAGAGAAAGTACATGCTGAGGGGGCAAAAATCCTCTAAACCAAAAAAATCCTTAAAACTTGTTAATTACATTTTCTGAGAGCATTCATTCCTTCCATGAAGTTGTATGAATAACTCAAATTAAGTACAACCTTCTCTCTTAAACCCACAACTTCATTTTAAGGGATTTCCACCACAACATTTAAAATCTTTTAGGTATTTATGCCTTACTGTACCCAAGCAGTGATGGCACCAATTTCACATCTTTAACTAATACTTCATTTCAGAACAGCCTGAGGGGGTGAAATAACAGCATACCAGAAACCTCTATCGCGAACCAAAAAAATAAGAAAGACAAACCCAAAGAAGTAAGAGTTGCTGAAACGGTGTTTTAAATACACTTTAAATATTAAAGATATTTTAAATATTTTAAATAAATTATTAATTGAATACTTAAAAATACAGGGATTAGTTCTCAGATTTTGTATCCGTAGATTATTTTCTTGATCTCCATCTCTCGACCGGTCTGTGCTTTCTAGGGAAGAGTGCTGAAACCACAGTAACAGCCTGAATTACTTATGGATTTAGGAAGAGATTAACCCAGCTTTTCAGTAATGATAGTATTTTCTCAAAAGCCCATGGAGGTCATGACTAGCTTTAACGACATATTGTTTATTACATTCAGGACATTGACGAAATGTGATTTAGATGAATGAGGTACTTCGGCATGGAAAACACCGTTGTGAAATGTGTGCCTCAGTCAGCTCTTCAAAAGACAACAGCCTGTTCCTCCACAGCAATCACAAGTAATCATATTCCTTTCAGCTACACTAACTCATACGCACCATAAAGTAGGCCAGGAGCTGCCAGAAAGCTGCTGTCTTGCTTAGAAGTAAATGCCACCCCCCTCCTCCTGTGGTTTGAACTCTAGCAAGATCTCCCCAACAGACAGAAACAGCGAAGTGTCAGATGAGGATAAAGGATGAGCACAATCCAGAAAGCTAGCTGAAGGGTACAGTCATTTACATGGTACGGATTTGGAGGTGCAGGCAGCTAACAAGGCGTGCAGAGTAAAACCAGCCCGTGAGCACTGAGATCCTAAGGATGAACGAGCTGGAAAGCACACGGTTCTTCCTGCTGGAATACACCTAGGAGACTTGCTCCTTGTGACAACTTTGCTGGGCGAGGTGGTGTTTCGGAGACAGTATAAAAAGAAGGTCCCAAATCCAAAGCTGCCAGGCTGAACAAGTGAAGCAAAGGAGCTGAGAATCCGCATTGTTCTGGTGAGACAGAAGACCCACATGCTGCTCCTTTTGAACAGAGCCCAAAAGAGAGACAGAAGGTAAAAAACAGCATAACAGGCTGTAATACACGGGGAGCCTGTCAAGCTGCTCACAATACATCCTTACGGTGAACGAAGGGTAGGCACCAGGACAGATGGCAGAAACTTTTAAAGCTTACTGCTGGCTTTTTTTTTTTCCTTTTGTAATCAGATGTAGCTGTGGAGATTAGCACAACATAGTAAACAGTTTGAGGATTACACTGAAATTCATCTCTGTATGTATCCATTCCTAGACAAATAAACAAATATTAAATATATTCTGGTTCACCTCCAGCCAGGATACGATTCCAATTTCCATCAAATCTGACCTCTCCAGCAAATGTCACTCAGTCGGAAAACCCTCAGGGCATTAAATTGACGAAGTGAGGCATACAAACACTCCATTCAAGCACAGCACGCATCTCCATGGGTCTTCAATTGATTTTGAAAACTAGATTCATGACAAAACATTGCACCCTTTACAAAAATCTGCCCAGAATGACACGATAGGCTATGACCTAGCACTCAGTATAGGAAAAACACCTGTGCATTTTTCATGCATTGATTAAATAATGGCAAAAATCTAGCTGAGAAAAAAAATCTCATGGCAAAGTATCTCATGGCAAAATAAAAAAATATCTCATGGCAAAAAAATTTCATCTATACACATTGCAGTGAGTGGAGTCTTTCCCTTAATACAACGAATATATGTAGAATATTACTTTATTCAGTTATATTGACTTCACTAGGAGCACACTTTGAGTAAGGATTGTACGACAGGGAACAAAGAAAATACGTTTGTTCATAATAGCTTTTGACTTGGGAATCCAGAAGACATCTAAGCAGCATATTCTGGTTAATTTACTTTGATATGTGAAGATTAACTCCAGGGAAATAAAAATAATACATTCAAGGATTCTTTCCACCACCCTTGTAATTGTTTCTATTGTCACAGATTCATTAAATCCCTCTGGTAAACTCCTAAGTATTATAGGTCTGCGGTATTCAAGATAATAAAGTAGCCCTTGAAACAACTTTCCTGAATAGCAATCATTCATAATTGATAAATTACAAAAGCTCTTTCTAATACACATATACAGTAACCGGAGCACAACCAAAGTGCCATCAGCAGCGACCGAAGCTCAACTAACATGAACAAGGCAAAACTACGGCAGTGCCGAAGCAAGAACCCGGCTTAACAAGGATGCCCCACCCTTGAATCACTTTGTTGTACCCTGCACACCAGTTTATCTCGGCTGAAATTTTCATTCCAAATAAACAGGTGCATTTTCTGCACACAGGTTCAGCAAATGGTTTTACAGGCAATGCACACCTGTCATGACAGAGCAAACCAAGTTCATTTTATATATAAACATGCTCTTGAATGATCACTACAGTGCCCTGCCCAAACTGCTTTCCAAAATAAATAACCACGAGGAGGTTTTTGCTGTTGTTACCCTGCCAAACACTCAAACCATATTATTATTTTTCACAGTCACTCTCTTCAATATTTATTCTGTATGTTCTCCACCATAAACTGTGATCAGCTGCAGTTCAGAAACGTAATACACTTTCTAAATCTTAGCATAAAGACTGAAGTACCGAAACTTACTGTTCCATATGTCTGTTAAGCTTCTCTTGACACAAAGACTCCCTTTGCTTTACTTCTAAGCTGATTTTCTACTGGGGCAACAAACCACTTAAAACACTTTGGTAGGATTGCATACTATTTGAATACAAATATTTGGATTTTGTATTCACTACTAATTGCTAAGCGTTTTGCTATTGTACACAAAAACAGACGCCTCTATCTGAAGTTTTTTCCTACTTGTCTACTTTCGACACACCTCCTTAAACCAGAGGTTCCAGAGAGAATGTTGAATGGCAACCAAGCATAGTTTACTAGCTTCCCATCTTCAGCTGGGTATCTCTAACTGGGATCTTTCCTTCGGTTACTTACGCTGTGGCCAGTTTAATGTGCAATTCACCAT
This sequence comes from Arenaria interpres, assembly GCA_013399435.1. Taxonomy (NCBI): domain Eukaryota; kingdom Metazoa; phylum Chordata; class Aves; order Charadriiformes; family Scolopacidae; genus Arenaria; species Arenaria interpres. The sequence goes on from VXAK01017855.1 coordinate 540,459, forward strand.
GTTGGCACGTCTTCTGTTCTTCCAGACACTTCAGTGCATTAGTTCAAAGCAAAACCAGTTAATCTGCACCTTCTCAAGAGTAAGGTTTGTTTGGGCTTTCCCCATCCTTTTCTGACACCACACAACAACGAAGTCAAGTCTGGCCTTTGCTTCTGCTGCTTGTTTTCACTGACATCGAGCAAATCCAACTAACTTAAAAACACAATAAATACCTGTTACCTTTTCAGTCAAAAGCCGAGTTTAACACAAGCTCCATACCTGCAACATGTTTACTTGAGGACTTCAGGTAGGTAAGTATTAAAAACAAAAACAAAGCCAAATCTTCAGGTGGTGTAAAGCATATGGGCTTAAAAAAAAAGTAATCAATTCTCATCAGGCAGGCGTCAGTCCAACGCCCTGAATGAGTGCTCCACCTTATGCTTCTGGAAAAGGTGATATAATAATAACCCAGGGGGAGGGAGGAAGACCATTCCCAATAAAGCCCCACCAACAAGCAAACAAAAAAAAAAACTTCAGAAAACTCCTCAGGCTTTTTTCTCACATATCATTATGAGCACCAGATCTAACAAGGCCTATTACCTACGGATTTGCATGTTGTGGTTAGTTCATTTAAATGTCTAAGAAGCTCCCAGCAGCCATGACATGTACAAGACTCCTCTTCGAGGTTTTGATCCTGATCATAGAATGAGCTCACCAGGCAGCTTTCCTCTCAGCCAGAGAATTTATATGAATCTCTCTCTCTCCCCCCGGCTCCAATTTCTCAAAACTTATTAAGATTTTAATAAAGTTTTAAGATTTCCATTCTCTTGCCAAAAATTGCTGAAGGCAACCAACAAGTTCAAAACTATCTGGAGAAGATTAATACACAAACAATACACCAGGACAGTAGGATAGCAAGTATTGTTTCCATAGGAAATCAGGACAAGCTATTTTCACCCTATTGTGTTTTCACCTGTTCTCTGGGCAACACAGTTTACCAAAGCTTTGCAAGTTTCCTTTGCGACTTCCAGGCCAGAAAACCAGTTTCAAGAGGAACGGAGGAGAACCAACAATGTACCAAGGGAGAGGTGCTGAAGGTACTGTAGTTCAAAAGCTATTGCATTGCCTGCCTACTCCATCCTTCTTTCACTCGGCCATCACAGTCACTGCTCAGCCTGATAAATATGAGGCCAAACAGGAGCTACAACAAATAGGTGCATTTGGCTCCATGGAAGGCAGCAGCACTGTACCACTACCTGAGGATCTAGACCCATAAGTGGAAATTTGTACATTCTTCATTATTTATTACTAAAAAAAATCTCCACAGATTTCATATAGTAGCTGTTTTTACTACCTAAATTAGAAAGAAACAGTGATTACTAAAAACTAGTACCAAAAACCTGAGCAACAAAAGAAGTTCAAACTCTTTTAATTTTCTTTTCTTTTTAATTGGCAGGGGTGGGCCATCTTCACTGTCTTTTCAAATCCTCGATTTGAAACAGTTGTTCAGTTCCTCACAGTTTCCCACCAATAGCTCTTATGCCTCTCTCAAGCTGTTCTGTGTCATGTCAAGTCTTGTTTTATTTTAACTATACAAACTCTTCATGACAAGGACTTCATCTATATTTAGAAAATGCTGCATAAAGATATAGTGCTGTGTAAGTGTTTTATGATTTCTCCGGTGTTCAACTCCAGCAATTTGGAAGTCATATGCATTGTCCTGGGCAATGCAAACTATAAGCAAAAAAGAATCATTTATATCAGTAGAGAATTGTTTCCTTTATATATACCTTTTTTTTCCATTGTCTAGTTTCAAAGCATATAGAAGCATAATAAAATAGCTACACTGTAGGATGTCACTTAAATTCAAATGAAAGCATGAGAAAACAGACAAACTCTCAAATTCTCACACCCTTTTCCAATAGTAACTTCTTGCTTACCTTCTTCAATGAATAGTCTTGTCCTGAGGCCCACATAAACTAGGGCTACAAATAACTTGTGTATTGCTACTATACATTTTTCAGAAACATCTGCCCACAACATACTAAACTCCTTAAAACTAGGATGAGTAGAATTTTTTTTGGTTTGTTATTTTCTCCCTCTCCCTTTCCCTCCTCCAGTTATTAAGTCTTTAGAGATCTGAGAGTAGATTTTAAAAGCTGTGAATTTATGTTTGGATTTTACTGTAGTAGAGCAAATAAATGAAATAAATCCTTTTTTCTGAGCCATTCACTATTTCACATCTAGAACAGAGCGCAGCTTTCAAATGAAAGCACCACAGCTTACCTTCTGACTTTCACAAAGAATATTTGTATTATATATGTACGTATGCAGTATTTGCCCCAGAAAATTGATCCCTACGGTGTCTAGGGAATATTATGTATCCCTGCAAGCAACTCACAGGATGGGTCAGCTAAAAACTTCATTTAAGTCTTATTAATGCCCTAGTCGTCTTCATCTGCTAACACTCTTAATTTGAAACTATTATAGGTATAAATGTGTCTCTTGACAAAGAAGATCAGATGCATAATCAAGTAATTAGGCCTTCAGCGATGCCACATAAAGTGGCTATTTGCATGCTCTTAGCTCATGCTAAACACTAAATGAAAAAAGTTCAAACTGACTTTTCTGTATATTGAAAATATACACAAGTGTAGCAGAGCTGCAGATCTGACAGTCTAAAACAGCCTTGTAGCTTCTGTTTCTGGTTTCTGCCTGTTAAAGGTTTAATCTATAACAAAACCTGTCACTGACAGGCAATTGTACATTACTCCCTTATTAAGGGCCATGAGCAAGTACTAAAGCCTGGTGTGAAATTTGCTGAGGCTCTGCCACAGACAGTCAGCCACCAAAAACATATTTGACCAAGATCAGGATGTTAAGATGAGAGCTTAGAGAGGATAGAGATTACCTTGTGACTAATGTGACTAATCCCTGAATTTCTTCTAACAGCCTTTTTGTGGCAGAGTAGAACAAAGGCACAGAGCTGGGAGAACATAACAGCTGATTTTTCTTTCATTCCCCACCAACCCTCCTCTACATCTTTTTCTTCCCCCAACTCAGCAGATGCCCCAGAGTTTAATAGCTGTAAAATAAAGATTAGCAGATAAAAAGAAGCCATTTGTGGTGTCAACTCTTAACAGCTGACAAACTAATTTCTCTATATTCGTTTTACTTCCCCCTCACCTACCACATACACGTGTTACTGCAACTCTCTTCTCGATTTTATTTTGAAATACGTTTTTTCCAAATCTTATATTCTTCCCTCTTCTTTACCATTATTCATCAACTTCTGAATAGTTAAAATCCAAGCAATCATTTTAACATCCCTGGCCTTTTTAACCTCTGCTCCAGCTGGACTTTGTAAAACCTCTTAATGCCTTGTTTCCCGCCTGATATTGTGTCCTTGCATAACTACCATTAGTATAGAACACGTCTACAGGTACAGAACAGTTTATTTTCAGACACACTGAACTTACAGCCATTGCATCAGCAGTGGCTCGAATGTTCTGAAATTCCTGTTCCTCTGGACTCTCAACTCCTTGTAAAAAAATTTTTTATAACCCACGGTTCTAGAGGTTCTAAGAATTCAACGATGTAACAAAACAAAACATGAAAAAAGTACATGCTGGTTAACTTTTGAAAAATCAGTCCTTGACAAAAATAAATGCCATACAAAGCAAACTGACAGGCGCTAAAGGTATTATTTAAGGGTATAACCAAGGCCTCATTAAAATCAGTAACAGTTTTGCTACTGGCTTACAGGGACAACATTTCTTAGAGATTATAGCTGCTACATTTAAAAAATGGGTTCAAAACACTAACAAATTAGGATGCTTGCATCTTCTCCTCACAGTATATTCACTGCATTAACTACAGCTACAAAACACTAGAGAATTCACACAAAACATAACGACGTTATTTCATTACTCACAGTGAGGGCAGAGCCTGCCGTCACCTTTTCACATCACATTCCTTATACCACATCTACTTTTATGCTGGGAAACAGCAAAACCAAAAGAGAATAGAAGATACCTACACGGTTCTCCCACCCCAGCATTCTTGGCAGCTCATTAACCCCTACCAGAAGGAAAGCACATGGAGCAATTAGAATGCCTTTGCAGGTGTGCTTTCACATACTACATGCATTTTTTTCCAAATAGGCAAGCAGTCACGCAACAAGGGATTATACCACAACCTTTGCACTTCTGTATGCATATCGAAAGTAACGTTTGTATTGTATGATACCCATCTGTAAATCCTGTTTCCTACAAACACTGTGTATCCCAACAGTACTTGCTTTAAATATCAAGAGATACTAGAAAGTTAACATGTATTGATATTTATTAATCTATAGCGACTTTCTCATTTTAAGCGTAGTTGATACCTTGCACTCACAGCTGAAGGCATGATCTGATCTCAAGGTATTTGAGAGGTCTGTGAGCCTGAAAGAAGGTACATCAACTTGCAACATCACTTAATTTAAATAAGCACGGGGAACGCCACATATGTTCACTATAACCATTTTCCACCAGTCACTCCCCTTCAGCAATAAGAAGAAAAAATATTAATATGTCCTTAGAAGAATTTGCTTACCAAAGCAGTATATTAATATTTCTGATTACTGCAAATGAAGTTAGCTTGTTAGCAATTTCATCTTTTCTATATGTAGATTAAATTCTCATTTAAGCTTCTGTGTTAACAGCAGAATAAATATTATTTTTCTTGCACAGACTCAAGTAATAAGTATGGTGACAATTAATAAAGAAAATTAAAGGCAATCTTATTTTTGGCAGGACTGCTACTCTATTTCCATATTACTTGTGCCACAATATGTTCAGTTGGTCATCAAGAATGCAGCCTGCACATTTTGAAGTTGTAAAACCTGTTAAAACAGTCACCAAGGCTTCCATTCAAATCAGCTGGCTTAAATGACCAAAACTTCTCCAAGAATCAATAGCAAAACTTCACTCTTCTTCTCATCTCACCAGTCATATAAAAAACAAACAAACAAACAAAAACAGAACACTTTAAACAAATGAATAAATAAGTCAGGACTGTTCAGAAATACACTCCCAGTGTAGTCACTGCACTAAATACAGCTAGAAGACACTGAGGAATTTGGAGCCACTACCTAGTACGCAGAACAAACCACAAGCACAACATACTGGTGTATTTAGTTACTGTCAGATGGAGGACAAGCTGCCATTACCACCTGAGCACAGCACAGCCCTCCTACCACATTCTGGCTGTACCAGGTAACTCCATCCTTCTTCGGGTCTGAGATTTTGCTGGCATGGTAACGATGACAGCGTAACATCACTGGAAGGTGACATCTGCACAGACGTCATTACTTCACAGGTTCTGCTTCAAATTACAAGGTTTAGACTATGTCACAAGTAACATACAGATGAGGAACCTGTTGAATACTTCTATACTCTCACCGAATCTAAATCTTCCTGTACTAAACAAAAAACAGTAAATCAGTCACTTGAGAGGTGCTATTTTCACACTAAAATATTTGAAGAGATCACATGAAAATGGCACATCAAAGAAGCAGAAAAGAGGCCCGAACACAAGTGAAAGAAGCAAACACAGAGAAGAAAACTGAATCTAGAAATGCACTAGAAGAAATATATTTTCAGAAGCAATGATTTGCACTACCAAAACATATAGGCAAAGAGTATTCTTTGAAGTCTGTCACAGCTGATTCTTCACACTGGAAGGCAGCTGTGACCCTCAAAAGCATTAATGACTGAGCTGGATCTCAAATTCCTGATATGCTAGAGCATTATAAAAAATTAAGTGGTATTTCCTTAAATAATGTAAAAGTGTCATTACATTCTAGGAGTGCTGAACTGCTTTCTCTCATACTTAACAACAAAACAAAACCCAGGAAAAGCTTTTTCTCCTAGAATGAAAAAAATAATCTGCTAGTAATCAATCTTTACAGAAAAAACGCTGCATAACTTTACACCCAGATCTGCAACGGCATCTGTAGGGAGTTTCCACATCTATGCAAAATTATCAAAGAGAACCACACTAACAGAGTGAAGTCATTAAGATAAGACTGTGGGTCTTGAGATGCATATTCCAGTTGAACTGTCTTTCTCTATCAGAAATCAACTGTGTGACTTCAACGTAATTGCTGCTTCAATTTCCCATCTATGAAGAAAATAGTTTCACGTCCATACCTCAAAACTTACAGGGACTTTCATAGCAATAACCAAAGGGGCAAAAAGGGCAAAAAAATAATACCATCTATAGTCAATTTAGAACATCTGGATACAAAACCATCATAATTCAGATCTTATAATGCATCTCAATAGTGTACTTGAGGTTTTGGTGGTTGAGGTTTTTTCCTAACATTTTTGTGCAGAATTACAAAACATATGCAACAGACTAAAACACACATTTAAAAAATTTCTTGCTTTTTCCACATCCAGGACTTTTCTTCTTTTCTTATTGCTTGGCTGTGGTTTCCCTTAGACTATCATTGTATTTTATTATAAAACAGCTATCCTGTGCAGGACAGATCACATTTCATGTAAAAGCTGCAGCCCTTGTACCTTGTAGGAAACATTAACATTTTGTTGCCAAACAATGGAGAAATGATACTACACTCTTCAGCCACAGAGTGTGCGAGTTTATATTATCTAAGAGATACATTCTGCCATGTAGTGCAATGGAAGGAGTCAAAAAGCAGCAAGTAACCATGTGTTTAACTAGCGAACAGCAATATAGGTTTAATACAGTTGCACGTAAAATATATGGCTGGACCTTCCATAATCTCAAAGTTAAAGGCCCTTGCTGAAGCACTGGAATATACATGAAATGTTACAAGTACAAATCACACCACACGTTTTAACTGCTTACCAGTTCTGTATTTTACGTGCCATCTTACAAAGCCAGCACATTCAAAAGCTAAAGAGTAATACAAAAGTGCATTTCCTTTATCAAGGTAACCCAGTTTACTGTCATTGCAGAAAACTGCCCAATCAGTGCAGTAATGAGAGAAAAACCTGACAAAGCTATGCAATTCTTTCTCAGGAAACAAACCCAGCCCCTATTTGTTATTATTTATGTACACATTTCATTTCCCCCTCCTCCCCATGAAAAGCCCCTCCAACTGCAGCAAAACTACTTGCAAGGGGAAGACCTGAGACACTGAATCCTGTAACGAGCAGTAACATCTGCAAGATAAAGGATATAGTTCAGTTCTTCCCCCAACAAACTGGTAGTTATTCCAAAAAACAGACTATGCACTGCTTATTAATTTGACTTGAAGTGTCTGTAAGGTTTTTTTCCATCCATACTTTCACTACACACGAATGCTATCTCATCTCATGCTTTACTTGTATTAAACGGCCTCAGTAAAACAACTGTGCAGCTTTCATTTGTTATTCCCCTCCAAGGTCTGTAACCCCTGGTAAACACACAGCCTCCTTATATTAGGATACATCCAGAAGCCCAGTGGAAACAATCCACTAAACTCCATGAAAACGTCATGCCTTAAGAATGCGCACATTTTTCTTTTTCAATATCTACCACTAGGCTTGTTTTGAGAAAATACTTACTGACTTGTATCTGCGTAATTCACAACAATAGGTAAAAACCATACATTGATGCAATTCTGCACTTCCAACTACTCCAGATAGGCTAATCCAACAAAGCCACAGTATCTTCTGTGAACGCACATGGAAAAATAGGAATTTTTCTAGGTGGAGCAACATCTCTACAACTGTCTTTCAATTTACGAAATCACTCCATCTAGTAAACAAAAACATTGTCAGTTTTTTTTAAGTTGTTAAACGTCCAGCTATTAACTTCAAAGGCTTATAGGAAGCTCTAGGCTTGAATCAGGAAGGAGAAGTTAACCACAGACATAGAGCTTACGCAGCATGAGAGATCATGCTCTCACACAACCATATGCTTAGACCCGAGGATACAAGATGCTTTTTCAGCATCTTCTGTGACTAACAGACTTAAATACCAAACGTTCTCCCTTGTAGGGTTACATACACTACGTACTTTTACAGGTTCTCCTTCTGCTACAGCTCCCCACGTCTATCGCCCTACTCAGGCCTGCACCAAGCTCCCCAGAAGGCAGGCCTTACTGAAGCCAACATGCACCAGCTATTCCAAAAAGCCTCACAGGGACTACAGCCAGAGCTACAGGACTTCACCCCGTGCACTGACAGACAGACAACTTTCCCACTGAACTAAATTCCCCCACCGAACCGCCCAAGTAAGCTGGTGCGCTCAGTAACCCCCCACGCCAAACTGGGGAAGTTCTTCAAACTAGAGGGACCATTACACTGCAGACTCCAAGGAGTAAAAGAACCCCAATTTGCAGAAAATATCCCTTGTTTGTAAGACACACTTTCAACAGACTCTGGACAGCCATGGATTACCTGTCTCCTGAGAGAGTGCTGCCTATTTAGGGGCTGTTGCTCTCCCATTTGGGATGCTAGAGATGAATAATAGCTTGAGGGTGAAAACAGTCATCATCACATCTCTAAGAGGCCTTTTCTAAGGCTAGTCCTTCTCTGGGTTATTCCAGGACCGAGTCAGCCAGTCCCATTTCCATTTCTAAGAAAACATTCTTGAAATATTTTTTACTGTTTCTGCAATAATTATCTGTCCTACAGCAGCCTCAAAAATCATGGCTAAAGCACGCCACTACAGAGATCATCCCCAATGCAAAACACTTTTAGCTACATAAATACAAATATTGGTGTTCTTTATACAAACGGCATTTGTGCTACAGACACGTACACAACGAGGAGTTGTAAAGAGGACAGGAACCCTCCTGAACGATTAGGCGCAAAGTCTTTGCTATCTAAGCTTTTCCAGTTCATTAATATTTCACTTTTATATATTCCTCAGCTGCTTTTACAACATGTTCCTTTCTCTCCTTCTTAAGTATGAGCAAGGAGAACTGTTTGAAGTAACTAGTAGACCTTGCCTCACATCCCCACCTCCACGCCCCCAGAGAGTTTAACACTTCAAGTGCAATATATACTAGATAGAAAAACACATCTGGCATAGAAAAGGATAAGAGAAGATTCTGAGTCTCCCTTCTAGTTTCATTCAACTATAAAGGTGTGCAGTAAGAAAATAAAGCACTCTGCAGTTTCTCTCTATGCCAAGACACTTACTGTTGTCACTCTCAAAGGCGAGACAGAGACATAAAGCTGTGGGGGGTTCCCGTCTCTGTGGAAAAGCAGAACTACCCCCTTCCTTTGCAAGACAACTCACCGCAACTTTCTTTTCCTTGCCGAAAGTGAGCACTAACCTCTTTCTGCTAAGCGAAGCAACACCAAAACTATCTAGAGGAAACGTAGGATCTCCACGAACCTCTTTCACAATAAGCATTGCCATCACCATCTGCCCCACCTTTTAAGCGTGCCTTGCGTTTTTGGAAAACACAGGCAGCATCCTCCAGCTCCTGCCTCCCAAATCCAACCCCCCGGCAAAGGCCACCCGCCACCAGTGCCCTGGCCCTGCCCGTTCCCATCGCCGAAACCGCTTCTCCCCGTCATCCCCACAGGTTAACTGCAGATGGCTTCACAAACGCAGAGGGGCAGAAAAAAATAAA
>VXAK01017855.1:550912-602135 GCA_013399435.1 Arenaria interpres
GGGGGGGAAGCCCGAATGTCCCCGGGAAGGATTGAGCGCCGCTCCGGTGTGTTTACACTCACCCTCTGCGGGAGGATTTGTATTTATTCTTTTGGTTTTTGGTGTTTTTTTTCCTCCCTTTCCCGCGGGGCGGCGGAGCCGTCTGATTTCACTTCCTCATCCTCTTTTTCAGATGCGCGTTTTGTAATTATTATTTTCCAGTGGCTCCAGCGGCATCCCGGCGCGGCGCCCGGCCTGGGCGGGGAGGGAGAGAGGGAAGGAGGGAGGGAGGGAGTGGCGTTTGAGGATCTCCGCACCCAAGGCAGGTCCTCGCCTGCGCCTCTGTGAGAGCAGGAATGAGCCCCCTGGAATATTGGGTCAGGCCAGAGGTCAATTATGTGGCACTTAAACGTAATCAATTAAGTTCCCTATTCAAGTCAGAAAGAAAGATAAAAACAGAGGAATAGATATGTTCTCTGCAACTAATACTTAAGGAGCATGACAGTCTTCGTGCTATGTTTTTTTCATCCCAATTTATACAGGATCCTTCCCGCATCACGTACCAAAGTGAACTATCTTGCCTCAGCAAGGACATCATTTGAGTAAAATGAGTGACGAGTGACAGACTGCATTTCTGTGCCCCCTCCCCTCATATGACTGAAAAATAAAATGCATAACTAAATGCACTGAAGGAACACATAGATTTTGCATACTTAAGTCTCCGTAGAAACAAAGCGTGTTCTTCCTTCTGTAACACCATTGCTCATCCTGAAACTGAGGGACCCAAAGAAATTTTAACTATTATATTAGGTTTATATAGAGAAATGCAGATCAGAATGGAGTCAATGAGAGGTTTAAAAAAATCTGAGTAAAACACACTTCCACAAAAGACAGCTACAACGTAACAGCAACAATGAGGTTCTGTGGGAATTCTGCATAAGAATTGTGTGAGAGAGCAGCAGCAGTTGCGTCTGTGTCACATTTGATATGAAAGTGTCGGGAAACTGAATGCTCATTAGTATGTCTTTACAAAAGCTAAACTTCCAAACAAGTGAGTTCGCCATATCTAATTATACTTAAATATAACTCTGTCAATCTGTTCAACACGTTCACAAGACTGTTTTATGAAAAATAATAAACCAAACCTAAAGATGTTTCTTCTTGGGCCAGATAATAAACCTAAACCAGATAAATATTCTACAGCCACAGAGGAAAGTTTGACGTACGCAGCAGGTGATAGTACCACAATGATGCTACATGGACAGAAACAGATTTTTAGTAACCTGTCGTCAACATTTAAAAGGCAAAAAAATCTCATGTGAGACCACCTGAAAAGTAGGTATTTGTTACTGAAAGTACCTACCTTCACAATTTGGCAATTGCAAACGAGTATGCGGTAACCAGATTGTTTTACTCAGAGCTCACTCGTGACCCAGCAAAGCATTTGAGCATGTACTCAACTCTATCACAGGAGTTGTCTCAATGAAGAGTAGGGTATTTGCCATAACTCAAATGATGTGTCTGCTTAGCCACTTTGTTAAGATCAGACAGCCTTGAAGTTGGAGGCAGAGGAATCTGTGTTCTGCTGAATCAGGGTTTTCCCAAGAGTCTTACATGATTTTCAAACTCTGTCTCTAGCCCTCCTCCTTTTTCCTTGTATTCAGCAGAAGATTCCCAGAGCCTCCTAATGGTTAACTCGGACTCTCCAGCACGTTTCTATAAGCTCTCCTGCCTGCCGTTCCCCTGAAAGGTGAGCCCCTGTGATTAAGCAGCACTTCCAGACACACTCACAATTGATGCTTCCAGTGAAGCCCCCGAGGCTTTGATCAGCCCAGTGACACAGGCAGATGAACAACAGCCAGCAGCTGGAGGTTGTACAGAATAACGGCAGCTTTTCCAACACCGAATTACATTCTACTGAATTGCAGGAAGAAAGCCCCAAACACCGTAATAAGCTTAAGCATTGAGCAAAACCTCTTTTGAAGTAGGTTTCCTAATGGAGACCCCAGTAGACAGGTATGGGAGGAGGAACACTTCTGGCCACCACACCCTGGACCTGCCCACGAACACATAACACGATTCTCTTCTCACACCAGTTTCCTACTGGTATGGCCCCATGACCTCAGCAGAAAGGCTCTCTGTGTGACAGGGCACTTCACCAAAATCTTCACTAAGTCTTGCTATCACAACAAAGCCTTAAGAGGAAATTCTAGATTCAGAGCTGTGCAGATTCACCAAAGAACAAGATATTCTTCTTGACTGAGAAATACACGTCCTGAAAAGTCACCACAGCTGACACGTCTTGTATCATCTGTCTGCTTTTTCCATTCCCCCTCAGTTTGTGTTCATTCTTTGTTGCCTGACCAATGGATGTCACATGATCCCCCATGCTTGGTGTTGCCTCCTTCCTAATAAATAAGAGGGATGTAGGTTTTCCCACACTTTTATGGCTTCCCCCCCCAACATGTCAGTGTGAATCCATCCCAGGGTACGCACGTGGGAAGCTGAGGCACTTGAGATCATGTTAAACAGCGACATCCATCAGGGCTGAGAGCACATCCCTGTATAACCTTCTTCAAGGCCTCAGCCCTTCACCAGACAGGCATCTCTGGATTCCTGAGACAAGTCTTTGGCTCAGAGAAGTAAGTGCCAGTCTGGCTCATTCAGCAGACCAGTGGTCGTTAGCACAAGTAACACTGACCGCATGGAGTTTGGGTCTGGCCGTAGCTATAAACAGTCCTTTTGGGGTAAAACAGATTAATCTCTGCTTTGTAGGAGCATTTTATGAGCCTCAAAGGAACCCGTTCTGGGAGGACAGCTAAGTATGCCAAGGAGTGACTCACAACCACAGGCTGGGAGAGTGACCTAACCTTGGCAGTGGGGTGCTCCGGGGCATCTTGGGAGGTCCGGGGGACATACATCTGTACAGACCTCACTAAAGGTTTTTCTCTAACTTTACTATTTGAGCCAGGTTGGCATTGGGGCTGCTGCTACTCCACAGTGACCATGAAGCACTTTGATGAAGTTCTGTTTTACCTTATAATCACAGGAGAAGGCAAAGGAGGCTTCCTGTGCCAAATTGCTTCCACTCTCCTTTCAAGAAACATCTGTTCAGTGGAGCAGTCACACTAATCGATATGTATTGGGTTTGTATTGCATACAATCATATCCACTTACACCTTTGGAGCAAGGATCAAGCAAGTGACCTTCCACTTGCTGTATAGTGCCACATATGTGCAATGTACTGAGTAAGTACTGTGGCTGAAAACCAGTCGGTTTGTTAGAAGCAATGAATTTTATCATGCTAACACTGAAATCTCAAAGGAGATTGAAGTCCACTTCAGTTAATCATAAAAGAATAGTAATCTGAAGCAGTTTTTAAATTAACGTTCATGGGCTTCGTCGCCTGCTTTTAAACAGGCTGTAAATTGATTTATAGTCTCTGTCACTGGGCTCCCTCAGTGCCAATGGCACAAATGACACCACTTTTTAGGAAGATAGCCACCTTCACTACTGAGGTCAGAAAGAACAATTACAATTAGAAGTGGGGAATTTCTATTAATTCAAAAAGAGAAATGCTCCTTACACTCTCAAAATTTCGTTTGTTAAATTGAACAAAGAAAGGGTATTTTACTATCTCTGTGGCAAGATAACTGACATGAGTTTACTCTTGATGAAAAATCCCCAGTTCAGCATTAAAAAAAAAAAGATAAATGCCCCTGCCCTTGCTTTACTCCTTGTTTAGTCTATTAAAACAGCTCAGTTCTGGCTTTGCAATTTCCTTTTAAACAGTTAACACAGGTACTGTCATCATCCGTTGCTGGAAATTGTGATGCCACTGAATGTATAAACATACTGCAGAAGGGCAGCAGAAATATTTCTCTTTAATAAACCAGCTTTGTGAACACATTTTTTTAGCTAGCCCTATTTTAAGCACTGTCAATATGCAACCTTTGTGGCTTTACTGATATAGGCATAATCAAAATGGCTAAAATTTTGTCTCTAATATTCATATAAATTACCTTAGTGGCATAGTTTATTTACATTTCCATACAGAAATATGCCATAACTGGAGAATGAAGTTTCGCATAAGCCTAAATCTATTTATTTAAATGTTTCTCTGTCAAAACTGTCACGGTGAAAAATTTCACAGTCCTAACACTCAAAAGGATATTTTCCCAGTAAAATCTGCACACACAGGGTCTGATCCAACAGTACGTGTGCAAACTCCTGGTTCTCCCTTGTAATCACTGAAGCTTCACTTTACATACTGAAGTATGTAAATCTGAAAGACTCCAAAGGGCTTGGGCATTATATATTTTAATTTATTTTTTTTCTTCAAACAGCAGCTAATGAAAGCATCCAGTGGCTGGCTCATGCGTTTGCATGCCCTTTTATTTGGGCAACAGAAGTCTGCATAAAATCAGTGTTACTTTTCATTCCAAGGTCCTTCACTTGGAGGATATCCGTGGCAAAATATTTTGGTTCTCCAGGCTACAAGGGTTTATTTGTTTGTAATTTGTCTGGTCAGATTTGTAATCTTTGTACTTAAATTGTGAAAATCTTTTGTTATCTGAGGATTTTTAAAGGTTATTTTTATAACATTTACATGTTTGGCAAAATTGAAGTTGACAAGTATTCTTTTCAGCCTTGTTATTTATCCATTGTACAAAATGGGAATAGGAAGGAAACCTGCTGAAAGGGAAAACTGTATTTCTACTTTAAACAGATTGAGTCTTAGCATTCAACACATAGTCTGAGGATGGTATTCTGTACCAGAAAATACAGGATTATAAAAGAATAATGTATGCCTCATTTTGTCATATCTGTGACTCTAATGCATCATCACAGCAGGAGCTTTCCACAATACCACTGAACCTGGGGGGCTGAGCAAATTCTGCATTTAAGTCTCATTAATTAGGTTTGCCTTAGGCCTAAATAGCGCCTTAAGTTGTTCAGCGAGTGTGGAATTATGAAAGTTTTCCTCGTATGTTTAGCAAGCAGCAACTTCTCTGCTTTGCAGACAGAAGACCACACACACGAGACAAAAAAAAAAAAAAGGAGGTAGCCATCATCTGAGATTATGCACAGGAATGTAGGATGTCCAAGTGTATACATGAATACACAGAAACGTCTAAGGTGCGCTCATATTATGCAATGTAACACCCAACAGACTAGTTAAAGGCATAGACAGACATAGGGCCCTGCAGCCCGTCCTTACAACTGTTACAGACACTCTGAATCACACATTTTGCTCGGTACCATTTGCCCAGGTAGAGCAATGCTCTGCTTTCCAGCACCCCCTTCCCTAATTCTCCCTTTCACTTCCACTGTATATCTAATTCCTTTCCTGAAATGCCCACTTTTCAGGCACCCATCCATCGGTACTGACTTTACAGAAGAGAAAACATTTGTTTCACTACTTCTTTAGCTTAGTAAATTAAGAAAAAATATCTGCTAGTAAGAACATCTAATTAAACTTTAAATACCAGTCAAAGAATAAGAATTAATATCAAAGCCAGAAGGATATATTATGTATTTTATACTATTCAACTGGCTTGGATAACCTATAGACAACATCTTAGCAACATCCAGAAAAAAATGTATAAGCTCATTCAGTTACAAATGTTCTTCAGCACAGCCTTTCAGTTTGGAGTAGTTTCAGTAGGAGGAATCTAGCTGGGAACCATCCTTGAAAAAAAATGCACCAAATCTTATGTGCCCCCTCAAAACATTATCTCTGTATATCTACTATGTAACAGTCACATTGGCAAAGAATTTGGAGAGCTGTACATGGATGATCACCAGAGCTCTCTCCAGAAGGCAAAGGATTTGGTCTTCATATAAAACATCAGCTCCACATTTCCCCAGGCACAGGAAAAAAGCACATTAGTCTTTAGCTCTTCAGCAGCCACACAAACCAACCTGTGTCAGACCTTGAATGCCTGTATAACAGTAAAGATGTACCCAAGTAAAAATTAGAGCATTTAGACATAACTACCAATTTGGATTTTCTTAATCCTGGAGGCGGACTGTTTATGGGCTTCTACAGTACGATGTGTCTGAATACTCAATGAGCACATTTCCTGTGCCCTATCTGAGGTTGCAGCTGGAAAGTGGATGTATGGGACTAAATGAGCTGAGAGTCTTGCATTGGAAGCCCCTTGCTGAGCTGGGGATTGAAGAAAGCTTTCTCAGTCTGACCCTGTTGCCTTTTCCACACCACCACCCTTACTTTGCATTTGCTACCACGTGCAATACAGTCTCAGGCTGATGTGTGTCAATGTGAGATAGCATTTTTTAATTGAGTAGTACTTGCATGGAAATTTGCAAATTTTGTACCAAAGTCTGCCTTGCATTTCACTTCAGATTGCCATTGTGGCAGGGGCAGCTTTCTTTCATCAGCCGTTGCTCTGGGGTGTGTGATCACGAGGCTCCAGGAGAGAAGGCACCAAGCCACGAGCTCTCACAATGCGCAATCAAACCGAGATGCAAAGACATGCTAAGGTGCATCCATTTTCACATTCATGTCTATTGTGCCTAGGTTCATGCTTAGTATTTATGGAAGTGAGGGCATTTTCTTTATTCAAACATCTCATTTTAAAGTTGGATTCAAAAAAATATTCTCACCCCTAATAGAGATGACAATTGCTGAAACCCAAGTTGTGACACTGATTTAAGTGCAAGCTCTGCTGCTGGTGGTTGGAAATCTAGTCTGCTTAATGAATTTATTGGGCTTTGGCTCACATGCTAAAGGATATTTATTACTCCATTACATACTCTATTATTACACAGTATTATTGTTATGAACATCACAAACACCCGTGATGTATAGCTCTATCATAGTCAGTATGAGAAAAAAAAAAAATCAGCACACTTCCCCAAATATAGAAATGCTCAGTGTTGCCTCACACGCTGAATATTTGAACAGGCTCATATTTTGGCTCTGGTCCCTGAAGCACATATTCCTTCCTAGGGAACATGCCTCTGGAAGAGAGGATCTATGGTAACGGGACAAGGCTGGTGATCAGAGAAAGGCACCAGCTCCCTGCCGCTGCCAACGGCTCTTCCCCTGTGGAAATTTCTTTCCCATTTGGTGATCAGTATGAATGACCTGAAGGATGACACCAGGAAGGCCTGCTAACTTAATTCTGGGTAATTTAATTTTTTTATATTATTTATAGTGACATAAATGTGGTAAGAGGCATTAAGCAGCCAAATTTTCTGTAGCGTGAATTTCAAAAGCATTAGCAAACGCAGCAGCATGGAGGACGTAGGTAGAGAGGTACCAGTGCTCAAACATTGCCAAATACATACACTTCACAACTAAATCAATAAGAAAAAGTGTTCAAAATACAGAACTTACTTCACTAATACAGTGATAATTCACATCACAACGTCTCCTGACTTTTATATCCCTATTTACTCTTCCCCTGAGTATAATTTTATAGTTACTATGACAATCTTTGAATCATATACAGATAAGTAGGTTCCTTCTAAGATACACGTACAGACTAGTTAAGAAAAAAAAAGACATTTGTTACCATCTATTTGAAGATCAGAGTTTCTCAGATTACTTTAACTTGTCTGTAACTAGACCATTGACAACTAAGTGCCATTGAAATGAACATTAAATAAAAATAGAAAATGAAAACCTGAGCATTGTAGCAAGTAAGATATGCCAGTATATTAAATATGTGTTCATTAATACACACACACAAATGCAGTGTAACTTCCCTTCCCAAGGGCAACAGTAAGTTATGCCTCAACAAGCAGCATGGATTTATGTCCCTAGCTGCTCCTCTCTTCAATAAACATTTGTATACCTGCCATGAAACCTGAGGAAAGCCTTAGTTAATTCCAAGATACCATGTTAATCTTTGAGAAGAAAAAACCCAACATATTATTCTATCCATTATGATATTAAAAAGCACTAGGGCAAACCAAGAATATTTTTTTTCTATATTGTGGTGGTGGGTTTTTTTTGTGTTTTTTTTTTCTATCACAGACCTGTGGTTATATATAGGATACTTTCGGGCAGAAATTGTCACTTATTCTATGTTTTAGCCCAGCAGGATTCGGGTCTTCATTGAAAATTTTGGGGATCAAATAAGTCTGAGATATTCTGGAAAGCTAGGAACCTAAATCCTCTTAAAACACTGGAAAACAGATACTAACTCCCACAGACTTCCTCAAATATTCCACCCTCAATGGATGTGCACTTCACAACCACACTTTTTTTTTAATCTATATGAAAGATTTCTTCCGTAAAAAGTAGGACCTCTGACAATACCAACCGATGCCCACAGATTTTAGTCATAGAAACTATGACTCTCATCTGTGTTATATAGGACCACAAAATTTTAGCCCTTGTAGAAGATATACTGACCCAGTGAAATAAAAAGCTTGCTATGGAAGCTCACAATCTAACAAACATATTTTGCTAACACTTAGACAAAGAACACAAACTTGCGTCTCTTCAACTTGATGGCACAGGTCCCAGTGATTTTAATAGGAGCAGCACTGGAGTCATATCTATAACCACAGCACTAAACACATCCCCTTTGTAAGGATGTTGCTTATATTTATAGTCCCAAGAGTTTCTCCCTGCTTCTTTGCCAAAACAGGAATTTAGGCATTAGCTATTAGGAATGGAGCAGGGCTTGAAACTGTATTTTAAAGCATCTGTAGCATTAATTGCCAGAACATAAAATCCAGATGGGAGGAAAATTACTGTCTAATAGGTCTAAAAAGAAAAAGGTAATTACACATATTTGGGGCCTGATCTAAACATTGTTAACTGCTTTTTCTCTTGACATGTTTTTGTCTGCAGAAAGCACCTAGAGTTACTGAGCTGCCATTCCTTAACAATTGCTCCCACAGTAGTAGAGGTGGCAATAAAGATGAAATATTAAATTTTTTTCTTCTACAATACTGGCTTTTTAATACAAAAGATAATAAGATATAAAAACATTTTTTAAAACTATACATATTCTAAATCTACAAATACCTAACACATATCCCTGCGGGCAGAGGCAGGATTTTGTCCTGTTCCAACTTTCACCACCTAGCTTCTCCACAGAGACACGGTCTCAGAAGCACCAAACAGAACAAATGATTTATTATTTGCAAATGGAGAAGTGTCTCTAAAAATTACTTAAACTTGCCTTCAAAATGCACGCAGACATTTCTGAATTATCATTGATACTATAAGCTGTGTTCAAACAAAACTCGCTGTTAGGCTCAACTACCAACATCACTCTGCTTGAGCTTTTAAATAGTGTGAAAAAAAGAGGGTGGGAGAAGAAAGGCAGCAGAAGTGCTAATGCAATTGTTTGATGTGTGTATACAAGAGGCAGAGAGGAGGAGGCAGGCGTTCTGCTAGGCAGGCTCTTGGCAATGGGAACGGCTGCGCTTTATACGTCTTCCCTTTCCCGCACCCTTTTTAGCGGAAAATAATTACAGCTGTTCATAAAAATCATACCATTGATTTTATTGGTCTAATATTGCTATTACTTACATCTCCACTGAGGAGTCCATTTTCCACTGATTTCTTTTCTGTCCCTCACTGAAGAGCGTGCATACCCAGTGAAGAGAGCCGTGAACGCGCCTGCCCCTGCACCATTCAGTATGGCAGTTTGCCAACGGAGAGCGACTGACTTCACTTCAAAATATTTTCTGTTTAATTAGTGTGAAAAAAACCCAGCAACCTAATTATCTAAAAGGACCATGCAGGTTCCTTTACAATGAGGGAAATAATGCCACCGACGTTCTCTAGTGCTGGCATATCTAGGTTATTTTATCAGAAGACTGATCAGATAACAGGTTTGCCTATGAAGCCTCGAGGTTCATGACTGGCCTTCTAGGAGGATGCCGCGTTAGGATTTGAACCCCCAAAGCCTGGGCTCAACCATTTCCCCTGCAAGAAATCTTCCTCCCAGCCTACTGCCTGCACCTTTCCTATGCCCCTGTGCAGCCTCAGAAACCTTCAGCAAGACATTTAACAGGAGAAACCTGTTAAAGGAATCAGGACTTGAGGGTTAGCAAATAAGTGGGCAAATCTGAAGCAGGTATATCCTCAGCACAGTGCTAATAATAGAAATAATGTCCAGTTTTGCAGTATCCTTTCTGGGTCCAACATCCTATATCTACCAAAAATCAATAGGAAAATTACTTTTGCCTTCAATGTTGAGTCCACTGCAATCTATTTGTTCCTTGGACTTGATCCAGACTCACTTATTTCTATTCCACTTACATTAATCTAATTACACATGGAAGTTGGGCTGAGTACTGAAGCTGGTTTTGTGGAACAGTTCTTTTTTCTTCTAATAAAATGCCTAAAAATACTATTTCTGCATGTTGTATATAAACTAGTCCATTGATTTATGATAAAATTGTAGAATTTGAAATTCACACTGAAACGTTTTACTTCCACAAAAAAAATAATCATTTTCCTTTGCAATAGAAAGCCCATTACATCAATAGACTTTTATGTGTGCATGGGTGTAAAGTTCAGGAGTTTTACATAAAGCTATCTGGATCTTACTTATTATATTGTGGCAATATACTCTGACCTACCACAGGATGAATTTCTCAACATTCAGGTTCTAGTGTTTACTCAGCACTTAAAGGAGAGATGATGTTCATCACTGGTTGGAAAACTCATTTGTGCCCATTATTACAGTATTTATAGAAGAAGCCATCCTGACACTTATTGTAGAGCAAGATTTTCTTGAGGAAAAAAAAAACAAAACCACCACACACACAGAGGCAGGCGGCCTCCAGGGCCTCACTGTGGTTCTGCCAAGGGCCAGGTTTGCAGGGAAAAAAACAAGGGCTCCTTTCAACTTCATTCAGGGACTACTGCTATCCCTCAGTATCAGACTGGCTGCTGCTGCGGCCAGCTTGTAAATATGGTTTTGACATTGGTATGTGGTAAACTGCATATATAGGGGTGCCCTAAAGAGCTAAAGCTGTTTGAAGGCATGGCAAATACCAAAACATCTAGTAGTGCAGTGAGAGGGTTGAGCCAGAGAGTCACATTCAGATCCCTGGCTCAATCTGGCTATCTGACCTTCAGGTAGGCATAGTAAACTGGAAGCTATTTTCTATTCTTCCCAGTCTACACTGCATAAATAACTCCACATTTATTAGCCTGGTCTTCCACATCTACAGACAAGAGCAGTAACCTGTGGAGCCAGCATCCAGTTATTTCTTTCTCAAGGTACCTTCAGGTAAACACCTCAAAAAGAATAAACCAAGGGAGACCTCAGCTCCCCAGAGTATCTACTAGCCTGTTTGTCAGGACAGTCCTTCTGAGGAGTAAATCATGGGGATTCATGCTTTTGTGAAACTTATAGGGCAGGAATGTGAACTTTGATGTCTCACATGCAGCTGCTTTAATCACAAGCCATTGCAAACTGGGCAATGTTGTGCTATGTCCCTCCACCCAGTCCCCACTGGGCAGGAATAATTTAGGTCAGAAGGGATCTCAGGAGGTCATCTGGTTCAAGCCCTGCTCAAAGCAGGGACAGATTCAAAGATGTATCCAACTAACCTCACATTTCGGAATAAACTCCCAGAAAAGGGTCACACCATGGATCCCAAATGAAGGGGTGGATGGCATGTACGTAAACTCCAGTTCTCTCCTCTGATGTTCACTTCCTAGCTGTTCCAAGTAATATGGGCTTTTCTGCTTTCAGAAGATCTCTTCCTCAGAATTATATTTTTTCTTACTTTTTTCCAAGGGATCCTGGATGCCCAGTTTAGGCCTGAATGCTAAATGCACTTTGAGTGTTGAGACACATGAGGAAACACTGAGAAGTGGCCCTAACCTGCTGAGCACCCTGGCTCCTCTGCAAGCTCTGCAGCACCTTTACCATGACGGGCATTTGCCTGCAGACCCTTCAAGATGTCAAACCAGCTCCTGCAAAAAAGGGGATTGCCAGATAGAGTCATCAGGTAAAGGACAGACCACAATCAGTGGCTCTGGTATCACAACTCTAACAGTGCTTTTACCTTTGGTATATTACTGCAAATAGTAGAGACACCCCACTCACAGCTTTTCACAAGGGATTTTATGAAGCACACTACTTGCTGATTTTCAATATCAGCTATTAAAAAAAATAGTAAAACCTTACAAATATAAGCAGATCTTTACAGTAGAAATACAGACTGAAACCTCAGCTAAAAGCTACTCTTCTGGAAACTGATTCAAACAAAATCCCATTAGGATGTGAAGTATTATTCAAATAAGAAAATGCAGGACAGAATGTGAGTAAAGATGATTGTGGTAGAAAAGCCATAGGTACAGTAGGAGAAAGTATGAATCAATACCAGTCACCCTAACACGTGACAGAGCTTGTGATGTGGTAGAGAGCTGCAAGGGAAAGACTCTGGACTGACCAGCCTCTTCCTAAGCTGCCAAAAATTCTGAGGAAAGTAAGGAAAACCGAAAAAATAAAAGTATTTGAACATTAGCCTGGTAGTCACGCAGTTAATTAATTGCAATGGGTTAGGACCAATGGGCAGGAAGTTTAACGTAATTTTTTTTTTTTCCCGTCCATCCGTGGAGCCCAACCAACACCTTGGTCACCCGGTTAGTGACCAAAGGGTAGTGATTTACCAGTCAGTTATAGCTACAGCTAGACATAGCATAAACTCTAAGCTGAATCAAACTGTACTTTAAGGCATAACCTTAGATGAGTCAGGTGATCATCTTGTTTCACAACTATTCCACCTAGATACCTTGATGCATCTGATTATTATAAACTAATTAATAGGGGAAGTTGGTCTGGTAGCCAAAAGTCTGTTTTCCCAAAACAGATGATGAGGGGTGCTCAAGTTTTGGTACGGCTACAGTGAATGTGATGGTCCGAGAGCTCATCCATGCTCTGCTGACACACAGCCACAGGAATCTGTATATATCTTGTGCCAGAAATAAATATGCTTTGATCTCTTTAGTGAACAGACCATGAGACGCACAGCAGAACCAGATATTCAAGTTTGGCCGCCTCCTGGGAAACTGAATACCATCTCTTTGACCAGAGCACCTCCTCTCCCTCAGGGAGAGGCCAGGCTGGGTGCAAAGGCTAAGAGGAGAGGAGGGTCCTGGTCAGCCCATGAGGCTGGAGGGCTGCTTTGCCCTGGTTCTGTTCTCCATGGTTGCCACCTCCTCCAAGAATCGCCATGATTTAAGAGTGTCTGAGCAGTTTCTCACTGTCCTGCTTCTTCCTTTAGCCCGGAGTGCGGCTTGAAGCCGGCACACAAGGCAAACCCTCGAAGCAGAGATTCCCAAAATTTCATGTTAGTTCTTTGCAGCATCCCCAGTGTATTCATGCCTGAACAAATGGCAAATTCTCACATCCATGGGCTAAAGTTGTTAAGCAATGCTCTCAAAACAGTCAACTAGCAAGTAACTAACACCCAAGGAATTTTATACTGTCAAGGAAAAGAGATCCATGTACAACACAAAGCTTGATGTTTCAGCAAACCTTTCACAGCATTTTTCAGTTGCTCCTGGCCCCTCTGCAGCTGAGGAATAAAGACAGCAAGGGCCTTTGTGTACCAGAGCTAGACACAATGTCCCTACCCTATGCAGCAGGCTCTCCCACGAGCCCTCCAACCACACAGCAACTGGGAAGCAACCCCACAATCAGAGGAGCAAGAAGCAAACAGGAGGAGGCCCTTCAGGAAACTCTGGGAACAGGCCAGAGGAAAAGCTCTCACTATGATAGTTTTTTTTGTTATCAAACCCTAGGGAGGGGGCTTTAAGAAACGTTTCAAGCTTACCTGTTGAATAAGGTAAAACTTGTAAGTGACCTTCCCATACCATCTCCTCATTTCTTCTTAAATGATATATGACACATACACTTGAATCCCATTTATGAAAAAAAGCACAACCTTTCTGAACAACACACCGTTTTTAGGAGAAAGAAGATATTTCTAACAAGTACGATGTCAGTCCATGGAACTAATGCAAACCCATGTTTATCAGTAACAGCTAGTAATAACAAGTAATAACATTGCATATCTGAGATGTTTCCTTCTGTCTGCTAACCATAATACAGAGAAAGGTGAAATCATGTTCTATAATACAAGCTGGGAATACCCTAGGAAAAGAAAGCCTATGTATTTAATTATTCTTTGTCACTGTGCGTTCAATCAAATCTTCTGTCATAGTTGACAAGGCTAACTTTACACCTTCCTGTTGTTTTGTCACATAAAAACAGGGTATCATTCCACTGGGGAAAATAATTGTCAACAATAAAGAGGTGGTTCCTTTGACATTTGCTAAGATATTGCTGAAAAATCTCTTTAGTATGGATCACTTCACCTCACTGAGTAGGAGAACTGACTGGAAACTAAGCTCTGAAGCCTGATGCCTACCATTGTGTCTAATATGAAAATGCAATATCTACATTTCCCATAGCTTAGAAAAAGGCATACCCCCTGCCAGGCAAAATCCACATGCATGTACTCTGTGTTCTCTGCCTCAAGTTCATGCTGCAATGTAAAAAATGGCTGTCCACAGATATTTAAATTCTATTCACGGGGAGGTGAGTGGGGGTGGGGGGGGTGTTGAGGGAGGATGGGAGGGAGAAGGGGAAAGGAAAAATAGCACAAAGATCAAGATGAACATGCCTGCAACACCAGCATAGTTTTTAGACTGGTTCAGAAAGCTAATCTTGAAAGTCCAGTTACAGTGAAAGCCCAGTGGCAGTTTCGTATCCATAAAGCTATGGAGTACTTCTCATTAAAATACTCTGTGGCACATAGCTGATATCTCAAAGCTAAATAAACCTTTGCAGCAGAGGGAAAAGGAACCTCAGTCGTATTTCCTGGCCTGACTCTCATTTGCCAACATTGCACATGACACATTCCCCAAAGCCACAGTTTCGTAGGGATCTTGAATTTTCTTAATTTCACAAGAAAATTGTTACACATAGACTAGGAAGCACATGGTTAGGTAGTTTGTCTATGGTTATCTGATAATGTATGACAATTTACAGTGATTGTCTACAGAGCTAAACACTTGCAGTGTCATCAAAATTAGTCACTGGGGTTTTACTTGACATGCAAATTAAGAAGCATGAAGAAATTAAGGAGATAGATGCTGCAATTTCTTTTCTTTTTTATAATACTCAGGCAGATGCAAGAAGAATCTCAGAATGGTGTTTCATCTTCTCTATTTTTTTTTTAAATCAACACCATGACTACATTATACATGGGCTTCCTCAGTCTGCACAAGAGTAACTTAAATAACTGAGCGATCATATCTTAGTGCTTCCAATGCAGTACCAGTTGGGCTAGGTCAGCTGGTGCTTATAAGCAGCAAAAGAGATGATACACCTTCCTTCAGTTTTCCATGGTGTTTGAGGTTTTCTGAGCCAAACCTGTCCTTGGCTTCTGCAGTAGATTCTGGGAGGTGATGATGATTTTGGAGTCTGATTTCCACCCGTAAGAAGCCCCCTTCAGACCAACCCACTGAAGCACCCTTAGTGCCTGCCTGGAAGGAGCAGGAATAACAGCAGGAAAAACTTAGCCCCGGTATCCCCTCCCATTCCTGGGCAAAGCAGGAGCTGCTTTGTATTCTGATTTACAAATACTGAAGCCATACATTTAACTTTGCTTTTTGTTTCCCATCTTCTTTTTCAATTTCCTGCTTATTCGGTGTTGGCCCCTACACTTAAAACAATTGCCTCATTAACAAAGGCCAAGTACCAGCTTATTACCTTTAATGCTTAAAGTCCCACCTTTTCCAGTGAACTTTATTGCTCAGCTAACCTTAAATAATCTTGAATAGCTGCTGCTGTTTCTTTGTGCTGCTTTGACCACATTAAAATAAACCTTGCAGATGCTGGCTCACAAAAGAACAGCATTTACTGTAACATGAACACGGTCGGACCATGTGCCAGGTGTTTCCTTTTAAGCTGCATTTATGTTAAACAGTCAAGTGTTGCATACATCACTGTAGAGATTAATAACAAAAAATGTTTCCATTATTTCTTTCAAGTCACTTCCTTTGCTAAAAGCTCAAGTCTTATTTTTTTTTCCAGAGAACTACCACTCTATATGTATTTATTGTAAATGTCTGTGGTATGCAGAAAGCTGAGGCAAGGTTAGTAATAATTAAAAATAATTGTGGAACTTAATTACAATGAAATAGAATAAACATCAACAGTAATATGCGCATTAAAATACACTGTCTATAGGTGTGTGCATTTAAGCACTTATAAACAGCATCAGATATTTCTTGTAGCTGCATATAGGTTTACCACCTAAGCAATTTACAGCATGTGTGAATTCATGGTAAACTATTTTAAAAGCGAAGCAATTAATGCCACTAGATAATTGTACAGCACAAATGGCAACACAGCCAGTTGTCCATGTAAGCACTAGGGAAAAGAAAAAAAAAAATTTGTAAGGACCAGTAGTGTTTCAGAGCCATATCAGATTAATTCAGAAGGGAGAATTAAATTGTTATGCCCTATTTATGTTTTAGATATAGAAATCACAAAACAAATGAATGCTTATCCTTGGAATTCATTCTACTTGATACTCTGCTTTTCATAAAACCCATGGCTTGTCTTCATTCATGAACCACCCCATTGTAAATCAGATGCCACTTGACAGGGCATCTTTGTATTCCAACTTTTAGTGAAGCAGAGCATCAATTGCTAAGGATTGCCAAGTCAATATGAGTATGTACATAAACGAGAGCAAGTGCATCCACAGAAAATGTGGTCAAGCACTCCTATTGTTATTTCAAGCCCATGAGGGGACAGACCTGTATTTCACTTCACCTTTTAATGCTCCATTTTATATTTACAAAATTGAGCTGATGGGTGCAGATGACTGCAGGGTGATTTGCGGTTAAAAGCCCAAACAAGGGTTGGGAGCTCCAGGGTCTGCATGGGGATCTTCCACCAGGACTGGGAGCAACCTCCATGCACTCAGTGTATTCATACCTCTCTTTAAAATCAGGTAAAGGTACTGCCTTATTTTGGCAAGGCTTTGTGTTTTTAATTAAACAAGAGGCAATACACATTTAAAATAGTACTGTAATTGGCAGTTTTGCATTGATTGGATTAAAGCAGCAGTAAAAAGTAAAATTCCTATGATTTTACTCTTCTTGATCTGCTATGTGGGTAGAAAACAGCGTAACAGAAAGTCAGCCAAGGATCAGATCATCGTGTTACTAACTCAGGTAGTCCCACATGCTAATGCGTTGGAAATATCCCACCATACAGACTGAACAAGTTGAAGTAATGCTACAAAAAGCTTTGAAAGTTTTACCAGGAGTTGGAAAATAAGAAACTGAGTCTAGATTGTTTTTTCCCAATACATTTTTTCCTTGTTGCCAACTGTCAAGCCGTTTCAGCTCTGTCTATCAAAAGAAGCCATCAGGATACACAGAGGGTTTGGAAGGTGTTGTGCCTGTTAACAAACCCATAATAGATAAATCTAGATGTGCCCACTTCACTTCTGCTATGAGACCACTGCAAGGTGGTTTGACAGGGAAAAGCAAAGCTAACAGGTGTCAGATGCAGAGCCCCACATAAAGTACTGACCCGCAAGAGCGAGCTCAGTGCAAACTCTCATGAGCTGCCCGGATCTGAACTTGCCCAAAAGCAGCCTAGGAGTATCATGGTGAGCCTAAAAGCCCTCCCATTTTGAACAAAAGTCTCTTCCTTAACGATGTCAGTCATTCCTGGACTTCCTAGAACAAGCTGACACCCAGCACTTTCCACTGTGGGGAAAAAAATAATTTAAAATTGCATCTTCATCATCTTCAGATGCCATCATCTTATCAGGCATCCCCAGGGCTCTCCCAGAGACCAAACTTGGAAACTGTACAACAGCGCTGCCTCAAGCATGACCCCAAGCGTAGCCAGAGGCCATCCATCAGATCTCTGGCAACAGGAGGCAGCTTCAAACAGGCGCAGATGGACGTTTGCAGACAGACTGTCAGGGTGCCGGGGAAGACACCCTGTGCATGGGAGGAGGTTGGACATGGAATACTCAAGTCCACAGCCATTCTTGCTTCTTCCTGCGATTGCCATACCTGTACATCACTGATGTGCATTATCAGAAGCATGTGTCTGCAGAAGCATTAGCAATAATAAAATCCCTCAGTACGAGCAATCCAAAGATGGTTATGAGACAGGGGGAAGGGTCTATTACCAGTCTTTTCACCTTTCTACTAAGCTTTACCCTCATTTCATAAGCAGCACAGGGTTGTAACTGCAGTCCACATTAGTGGGAATTACTGTACACTGACATATCACAAACAAAACTGATCCTTTACCTTCTGAGCGGGCTCCTATTTTCTTCCACAATGAAACAGATTTTGTTTAGCCTACATTATATAGCTAATTTTTAAGCTATTTATTCTAACACTTTCTTTTCAGAGCCTTGGGAATATTCACAATGAATAGTTAGCAACAGCAAAGCACATAAATTATTTGCTTTACAGAAATTATGTTTGCTTTCAAGGCCAAAGCAGGGTGAGATTGGTTTTGGGAGGCACTTTGCGTCTGCAGCTGAAATGCATTAAATGCTTGGGTCCAGTTGCAAGCTATTTCATAAGTGGGGACCTGCACTACATTTGAGACAATTCCCTGCTACAGGGAATGGTATCAAAAAGGAAGAAGGCTCTACGCACTTGCTATGTCCCTTCTGCCAAAGTACACTTAACTCTTTCCTTAGGCTGCTACAGCATTTTGTCTAGGAGCAGGAACATTTGAATATGCATTTAGATGGCTTGGATTTATTTCACTCTTTCTTGACACATTGAGAAATCACTCTAACCTACCAGTCAACAGAGGACCACGTCAGCCCTAACCATAGCTGTTATAATCTAAGCATGTGATAAACCACAAATTTCCTTAATACAGTTCTTTCAGTGGGAGACAGTATTAAAAAAAAAAAAAGTCAGCCTGAGCCTGACTGCACTGCCGGATAGAAGTATGCAGGACCACTGTGGGTCTACACAAAGAAAGCTTTAAATCATTTTCACGTCCTGTAGCTCTAGACCCACTCCAAGCCCGTGCTTTTCACGTGGCTGTCACAGCACTGACTCAGACTGAAGGACACCGGGAATTTTCAACACTGCACCTGCTCTCAGAGAGGTCAATGGCACATGAAATAGTGTAGTGACAATGCGACCTATGGCAGTCTGCATGACACAAATGAGATTTTGCATCCCGTTCTACAGGGACAATCACCAAATATCTTAAAAATGCCCGTCATCTTGTCTGAGTTGTCAAACACACACTGATGAACAGGATCGCATAACAATAATAAGAATCTATTTGCCATATGAGGCCCAGTGAAATGTTTCAACAAGGCAAGGCACTTAAATCATCTTTTCTCAACTGCAAAACAGATTTCAGAGTTTGTTATGATGCCTCTTGTTCCCGAGCTCAGGAAAGGGTCCTGCATCAGCCAGAGTCATCTCACATGATACTTCTTCCTAAGCGTTGCTGAATCTTGCGTTCAGATAATCAGTTCTTTCAAGTTTTTACTGACCACAGTACACAACTCCACCTTTCTGACAACTGCTTTAGCTAGAATAGGAAACTGGATTTGATCCTGCTCCAAGAGTGCAATCTGGTGGCTTCTTTCATATATCAAAGAACAAAATGCTACCTCTAATATTTTTAAGTTCACTACTTAAGAGGAGATATTATAAATATCTCATATGAACTCACATACTTTATTAGGTTAGGTGTTAAAATCTAATCTAGAAACGTCTACGTGAAAAGTAGCTTTTGCTTGAGCCATATCCTCTCCTTTAAAAAGATATTCAGATCTAAGGATGCCAAATGAAGGAAATACACTTTTTTCCCCAGGTATTTTTATTCCAGTGGCTAATTGCTCTTAAAAGTAAATATTAAAATTCATAATTTGCTTTCTGGATTACTCAGAATAATTTGACCCTTATACTATTGATTTTTTTATGTTGCTTTTAATAAGCAATAGACAGCAGGCTGGGGAAGGGAAACAAGCTATGTTTTCTGCAGGAGGCGGCGAGTAGAAATGAGAAAACCCCAGGAAAACACAGATCCATCACTGAATGGTAAAATTTTCACAATGTGAAAACCTAGAGAGCTCCACTGAGCTCACTAATTATGCCAATTTAGACTAGTTGGTAACCAGATTTTAATGTTTAAATCTTTCTATTTTAACTTATTTGAGTTTCTGCAATTGCCTATCAACAGGCAAAATATCTGAGCAGAGCCTAGAAAAAAGCTTGCAACTTTCCCAGCCATAGTTTTGTAGCTTGAAGACAGATTCTCCCAAGAATCACTTAAATTTACTCCAGGTTGAAGTTATACATTTAGATCAGCAAAGGACTCTTGTTCCAATACTCAGAATACAGATGCTCACACAAGAGACATTCACAGCCATAATTCAAGTCAGCTTACACAGCTCTGAAAATGCAAATTAAATCTTGAGAGATGTGACTTCATAGGTTTGAAATCTTGTACTATCAAACAGTAATTCACTCTCTCCAGCTGTCCTATATAATTAAGCCATACACCACTGTAGAACCTGAAGGCTGTAGAGATGTTGAATACAACATTTACCTCCCTATAGCAAGAAGCCAGTGGAGGAGCAGGGAAGGGATCTGCAGCTTTGTCACTTACTGAAACAGAGGTGTCTGCTATAATTAATGGTTAGATATTCTCCGTCTTGAGCAGTCTTTCACAGGCCAGTGATTGAAAAACAGTAAGAAAACCATGGGTTTTCACAGGTTTCTGCTTGCATGTGTGCTTATCAGAGGCATGTTTTAGTATGCGTTTGCTAGAATACAGACAAATGCATCACATTTTTAAAACAGGAATAATATTTTAGCAGGAGCATCAGCAGCAGGTGCAAAGCTATCTATTGCTCCTGATGTGGCCCACCTTTCCAAAATAAGCAGGAAGTGGCAAGTTCTGTCTCACCAAGTTAGTGGCATATGCATTTTTGGAATCTCGGAGTGACATGACATAGCAGAAAAGTTAAGGTACTTTTACATCAACTGATAGATGAGTTCAGGTTTTAAATCCAGATTACTAGAAGCAGTTACATTCTAGCACTTTTTTCATTTTTTTATTTGGCAGCTATGGAGAATAATATATTCTCCCATAGTAGCTTATCACTAGTATGTCCAGATGTTTGATACTCAGTTTTATGACCTGTTTGTCACCTAAAACCAGAAGTTTGATTTTTAGAGCCAGCATCTTCAAAATTCCCAGGCACCTAGAGGAAAAGTTTCATGTTTGCTGCTTAGCTCTTAGCTAAACTCCCTCCCAGCCTCCGGAAAGGCAACCTGGCAGCAGCAGCCTGTGTCCCTAACTTGTACTCCCTATGGTCTCTGAGGGGGGCAGACAGGTGAGTTTGATGACACCAGTAACCCCTAGGATTCACATAGCAAGCCCTTGATTTTCAGAAACAGGGAAGCAATCATTCCCTGGGTACATCTTATGATATATTAGGTTTGGTTTTTTTTGTTTCTGACTGTGGATCCAAAGACTTCAATGAAATGAAAACCATAAAACGACTGATCTTTTTTAAA
The DNA here is from genome assembly GCA_013399435.1 of Arenaria interpres. NCBI lineage: Eukaryota > Metazoa > Chordata > Aves > Charadriiformes > Scolopacidae > Arenaria > Arenaria interpres. Next base: position 572,460 of record VXAK01017855.1, read on the forward strand.
CTCTAATTTTTTTCCCCAATGAAGCTGCTATTTCCTGAAATTGACCTTAAAACAGTGGGACCAAAGAATTATACCAACATGAACAAATGTAACTATGTAGAAAGCATGGATGTCATGAATTTGTTAGGCTGAAGAAACACTTCCACGGAAAGTAGGTTGCAACACAACAAGTCAGAGTGGATAATATCGCATACAGTATGCCCAGAACTTATAGACTGTTTAGTATTTTCTTAGGGAGTTCAGAAGCTAAAACTGAAATCACCAGAGAAACAAGTTCCAGTTTGCCTGCCTTGTATGGTCTAGTGCACCCCTAGATCTGGGCATCAATGAGAAGGCAGTTGCTACATGACAGCAATACAGTAATTCTGAGATCTGAGAAGTGCTTGACAGGATATAGAAAGATGTGCACTACAGCACTGTACTTGCTGATTTCTTGGACCGCACAGACTCTTGGAAAAAAAAATGAAAACAGAAAAAAGTTTGTATCTTCTTTTAAATGGCAACACAGAAGAACTGTTTTCCTGCGTTCTGTATGTTCTCTTTTTGCCTTAGCAGTAAAATTTGTACAGCACCTCTGCAGAAAGAATCTTGAAAGAGAGCCATAACTTCCTAAAAAGATTTGAGAATAGACAGTAGTGACACCTTCATCAATAGAAATGGACTCTACCAAATAAGAATTTCTATCATACAATACACATATCTCAGCAGAAAATACCCCTTTTCACCCTAGGTGGAATACATATTTCATTCACTTAACCCCTAGGAATATTGAGTTTCATTACATAGAACCATCCATCTTCAAAAAAAATTTTAATAGCTGCACTTCCAAAATAAAGAACAGTAAGAAGAAAGTTCTAGAAAGAGCTAGCCAATGTCCTCTCATTGTCAGTTTTCTGCAAATGTGTCTGCAGAAAGAAATGCAACACCTTCATTTTAGTATTCATCAGCCACTGCATATGCCATGGGGAGGGAGGACAAACCAAGCACAAAAGGGAAAGGAAATCCATCAAGACCATAAATGCTGGGATAACTCTTCTGCAGGAAGGAATCATGGGGTCAGTAAGGAGAAACTGGGGCACAGAGCCTTGCTTTAATATCATGCATAGCGATGCATACAAGTAAGTATGAGGATCTATTATCATATACATGGCAAACATATTTTATATAGGTATACGACTGAATTCAAGAATAGCCATCTTATAATTCCTTTGGGTTATGGGGTATAAGACAAGTCAAAATACCTGTGATCCCAAATGCGTGAATTCACAACTAATTTGTCTACTGAATATTTGTTTGATGAACCAGGGCTTTGAGTAGTGTGATTGCATAGACACAAAGCACTTCTTTTTCTAGATCTAGCCTTTCAAATCTATGATATCTATATTAATAGTATTAACTTCACAGGAAAGACTTCATAATTACTTGTTCAGAGAAAGGAGCTTAGGCAGCTCTTAATGCATGGCTGTTCTCTAAGCTGACTTCCCAATACCTAGATTTATCTGCTGTATTTCAAAAGCAGTTTACAGAGATAGGATGTTAAGGGGCAATACTTTTCACTACATCCTTCTTCTAGTTTTCTTCTGTATTCTCATTTTGTTCCCTTAGATAAGAAAGCATTTTATTTTCACATTCTCTTAATTAGCTATTATCATAATAAATAAAATATTATGGATCCAGCTGAGACCATAGTGTGAAATTTCAGATCTCCCCAGTGTAACAATTTGACAATTATACAGAATATAAGTACAAGCCTGCACGACAACTACACAAACACTCCAGATCAAGAACAGTTTTATAGGGCTAACAAAATGAATACAGAAAATAACTATATACTATTTTTTTTAGTCATTTTGCTACAAGTTACAACATGGTCCATACAAAACAAGGGAACTCACCATCTCTTCCTTGCTCCTTTCCAGCTCAACTAAAAAAGGTGTTTTCTGTTCGTCACTCACTAGATTTACCTCTGCACTGCAGCTTCTGCTCTTTGAGATGTAACTGGAACACTCTAAAAGTAGCAAGGCAGCACATTTGACTGCTTGCAATCATACTTTCTGGATACTAAGACCAGTCATAGGAACCTCTTCCCAGCTCTCTCATACCTCCTGCTTAGGTCTCACTTGCAGAAGGCACCGGTACACACAGGCAGAGACAAGGTCTGCTCCGCCTACCTCATCACACAGCAGATGAAATACACCTGTCCTGCACAGCCGTTAAGAAGCAATGAAGATGAGCAAGATCTCTTTCACCTGGTGTAAACTGTGAATAAAAGACTCATGATGTAGCCATATGTTGCTGGTAAAAATGACAATCAAAACATTAGAAACCTCTTGAAGAATTTCCATTAAAAACAATACAGAAGAAAAGAAGTCTCTTTATAAGTTGGAATTAAACTGATCTCCTGGCATTCCCAGGCATCACAAACTGAAAAACAGTACCATATTTCTTCCAGGAGTGATTGTTCTGTTTCTTTTCACCTGAGATTTGTTACAGTTCTTAGCTAGCACTGGATGACTGACCACCAGAACCAGTCCACTTAGCTGAACCCTTTCTCCACAAAATGAGTGGAAGGAATAGTACAGCTATACCAGCTGAGAAAGATGAAAATAACAAGTCTTTTATTATCCTCATTCGGTCAGGTCGTGGTAGCCCTCAACTGATAGAATACAGTTAAGCCTAAATCAAGCCTCAAAGGCTTCTTCTCACCTGAAACAAGACCTTGTTTAAACCTCTCAGCTGAACTGACTCACAGCACTCAGTGCTTGTTTCATTACAGAGCAGGGCTAGCAACTCTGCTGCAGCCATTTTTAGCTTATTTCAGGAACAAAATGGGTTTTTTGCCCTCAAGTTGAATTCTAACAAGTACAGTTGCTGTAAAATAGAAAAGGAGGAGAAGTTTTCTGGAAAAGATAAAAGTTTTCAAACCATTTAAAATGGGTATAACATGTTCATTTCATTTCATTCACAAAAGATGGTTAAATAAGCTGCAAGTGGACGTCTTTTTCCTGTATAGAAGAAATGTTTGATGTTGGACAATGCTTTTATTCTTAATTTTTGTCTGAACTTTCAAACCAGTTCCTTTTTTTAAAGGGGTGAATGCAAAGATCAAAATAGGAATCAGTAAGAGAGAAAAAAATCAGATGTTACAGAAAGTTGGGGGGGTGAGGGCTGACTTCTCATTACAGTAATACCTGAGTGTATTGCGAAAATTAATTAAGTTTCATTGCGCTCTTTGTGGGATGCGGGGATGATAGTATCTCTGTGATACAGCAAAGGAACTGAAGCACAGACACCAGCAAAAAAAAAGACGCTTTCACTGTGAGGATGTCATTTGACAGAAATAGCACATGATTTTTCAGAGAGCACAGCGTTATATAGCACTTAGTATAGCTAAATCCCAGCCCTTATACACTAGTTTCTCTAAAATATTAGTACAACAAGATCAATCAGCTCTTGTGAACAGCACATTCAGAACTTTCTCATGCCAGAATATGATTTAACAGTTAATAGTAGAGGGCTCCGCCTCATTCCTAAAAAAAAAGTAAGATTGTAAGAATCCCAGTTCAGTTTCTGTAATACCTAAGATTGTGAAGCACTTAGTAAGACAAATCATTTTAAGAAGAGACAGAAACTTTTGCAGATAAAACAGTCTGTGCATGAACTAACGCTGAGTGGTCTGTTTTCAGTGTTGGCTAACCTTCATTTCCTGAGATTGTATCTGATGTTAATCATACAACAGGAGCTAATTAGTGAATAGTCAAGTGTGTACTAGAGAAATTCTACATTTTTTCCCCCACTTTTCAACTTAAAACTCATTGCCATTCCCTGCTAATTGCACTGTATGGATTACTTAAGTGCCAACGTAAGCTGCATGAAAAAGATAACACTAAACTGGGAGATGAGTGAAAAGGATCTGACCTTCTTAGTCAAGGTCATTGATAGTGTAATTATTCTGATAAGCTAGGCATAATGATCTCATGTGCTATCAAGACACCCAGGCTATTCAGTTCAGCAAAAATACAATACATTTTCCAGTATACAATCCATGCATAATGCTTTTAAAACACATATCGTAGGTCAAAGCCACCCTTGCTGACCTGCCTGAGCACAGGACTGTGTGGTGAGGTGCTGCTGCCAATGGAAGAAACAAAGGTATTGGAAAGGGTTCACGCACGCAAGGCTACCCTGGACATCCCTCCTGCTGGACAAGCAAAAGCAGGGGGATCTAGGTCTGAACTTTTCCACTGTCTCCTTGTCACAGAGCTCTGGGAGATCAGGGATGTGAGTGGTACAGCAGAGCCGCCCCAGCCTCTACTGCAAAAGAGCCCAGTGTCAGTGTACGAGGTCTGAGAAGGACCATCAAACTCCCCAGAGAGGATGCAGCAGCAGGACCAAGCTTCATCCGATGGGCTACTTGTCAGGAAAGGGCCAAATCTGAGGGGGAGACACCTCACTGCCCCTGCCAGAAATCCTGGCTAAATCAGTCCCCCTTGCCTTCTATGGATTCTCACTGTCCCATCAGCTCAAGTGCAAACTTAAACCGAAATAAAAGAACTAAAGAGAAATCGCCTGCTCTGTGCAACTGGACTCTGATTGCAGAATCAGATGAAATGAGTCCATTTGGGTTTGTTGTGGGGTATAAAGTTCACAGAGCATTACTCTCACTTTCCCAACAAACAGTGAGTTGAAAGAAAGCTGAGCCCTCATAATAATCCCTGAATTTAAAAAAGTCTTAATCTTTATTCACAAGGAAGTCACTTATGCATGCGCAGTTGACAGGACAAATGCAAAGTTTCATTGAACTTCAGGCTGGTTGTGCTTTTTTCTTCATCATTCCTTAGGCTCTACAAATATATTTCAACACATCCAAGAAAAACACTGTTATATCATGTAGGTCCCTATAAAAGCAAGGTAAAGATTTTCAGCACGTAGAAAACACATTTAGCATGTGACTAAGACACTTAAGCAGCATAACGCAAAATATCACAGTGCTGGCAAGGACCCGTATTTAACCTGTGACCAACCACCGTGGACTGTTCTGTGTGACTGGTAGGAAATTATGTACCCACCACCCTGGGATGGCTATCCCCATTGAACAAAAGCAGCTGGGGAAAGGGCTGTGCTGCTCATGGAAACACAGCCAGCCAGCATGAAAAAGGCTTCAGAAAGAATCAGCCCTCCGAGGGCATGCGGAGCCTCCCACCGAAGCTGAAAGCCCGTGTGGAGAAACAAGACCGCAAAGAAATAATTCCTTAGTATTAAGATTAAATGAGAAGAATTGAATTCCAGCAAACAAAAGCAGTGATTCATGTTCCTGAAGTTCTACCGAAGATCAGGATGTCTTTTGGGTCCTTTTTCTGCTGCAGCAATGGCAGAATATGTATTTATTTAATAGGAACAATGTCTTTCCAGCCTGAGAAGGAAATACAGTGTTTCTCATTGCAGATAGCAAAATAATACGCTGGTCTGTGACTTGTTCTGTGTATTTGCCGCTCAGTAATACACTATCACCTGCTCAGTATCCTCTGGGCTGGGGTAAATATTTGTGCTGCCACACTTCATCTTCTGATCAGCACATCTTCTCTGCTTTTGTTTGTTTGTTCACAAGAGCAACTAATGCCAAAGTAAATCAACAGAGATTTCAATAAAACAATCATAAAAACCATCACACTGTAGTGGAGTGTTTTTCCCTCTCTGCCTTTACATTTATTTCATGATTTTACCAGTGAAGTCTACAGTTGCTCCTGGTGTTTTCACACATCCACAGAAATGCAAAAGATGCATAAAAAATACAAGTTGATGGAGGATTACAATGGAGGATAACAGACAATATATCCCCAGCATAGCTCCTAAATAATATTTTTCTTCTGTTACAGATGTTTTTACTCTTTGTGAAACTGCTGAGGCTGGTTTAAGAGTTAAGACTTGATAGCTTGCAGAAAACACTGGTGTGACATTTCTATCTTATTCCCAGATCTAGTTCATCATGAGTCTGAGGCAAGAAAAGTCCAACAAGCACTGCGAAACAATGAGATTTGGGAAAATAATCTTGTTGACCATTTAATTTTCACTTAACTGCAGTCCCCAAAGACGAGATAGAACATGTGTTTTTCCCTTGGTGACCTAGCCGCTTTAATCCTTGGCTACAGTCTATCAGCTATTCTTTTCAAGCCCAGAATATTTGTTCTTTGACTCCAAAATAAAATATTCTCTCATCTGATTTCACACAGGTACACCCTTTCTTCTTGATTTCAGGTCAAGGAAGGAGCTAACTACATTCTACACAATAGAAGTCTCTGAATTGCTATGTAAGCTGTTAGGAAAATTAATGTATTCAAGTCTCTGCAAACCTCCTTCTTCCTTAATCCTCATTTCGGGGTTGGCAAATCTTCTTTTCCTTGGTGACTTTACCTCGCCCGTGGAATATGTATCTTTAATTACATTTTGCTATACATAATCCAAGCCATCCAATGTCATACGTGTGACAACACAGAAAATGGCTTTGTAGCTAGGATGGCAGTTGGGCTGAAGCAAAGCTGTCAGCAATACAAAGAAATACTGCGTGTTGTTTTTCTACATTTTGAAAGATTCAAGGGTCATAGGTAAAAACAAAATCTGAAATCTGAAATGTTTCAGATTTCACTAGTTTCACATAGTTATGTTAACTTGATTATGAAAAAAAAGCAGCAAAAAAGACTTCAAATTTGCCTTGAAACCTGCCTTAAAAATTGTATTCACTTTTTCTCTGTAGATATCTAAAAATCTCTTTTCTCCTGCTTTGCTTCTCAGACAGAAAGCTTTCCCTGAAAAAGAAGTGCCTTTTGCTATGTGTCTGCATAGCATACTTCACAAGGTCCACACTAGCTGGGATCTTTCGTGCTTTGGAAAAAAATCAGTTAAAAACTACTGCTTTAACAGGAAAAACACACTCCATAGGCTTTTATGCAGCAATCATCCACCAGGACTAATTTGAATATATGAGAACACAAATGGCTTCTGAGGGCTGCAACAGTAATCAAAGGAATTGCCTGGGCTGGATAGGGAATCAAAAGCAACGACGTATGCTTCGTGATGGACCACCACCCACACAGGCCGAAGATGATATTTGAAAGTTGCTTTTACAGCAGCTAAGATGATGAAAGACTGCTGTCCCCCATGAGATAACATTTCTGGAGTATCACTCAGGAGCAAGCAGCATCTGGATTTACCTTGTCATTTGGCTTATGCTATATCCTCCTCTGAGCAAGTCTGGGGTACCTTGATTTTTTTGAGAGCGTATTTTGTTCTGCCTTGCAATAATTATGCAGTAAGTACACAGCCATTTAAACATCATCCCCTTTAGAGGTGTTTTAAGTTGGACAGACAGAAAAATCAAGATATTCCTGATAGTAATTTTCAAATCCATTAGCCAAAATCTTTTAAAAGCAAATCCCTGTTACAAGTATGTTAGCAGTGACAGGCATTTTCAGAGCTGCCTTGGGTCCTATATGCTATTAAAACATTTGATAGGAGGTACCTTAAATATGGCCTTCCTATTATACTGTCTGTTGCTGGATTCCTGCCCCAGATAATTAAGCAAGAAATTTCCTTTTCCCCCCGTCTTTACTGAATTAGACTCTGCTCACATTAATCGGCTCCATATGGTCATTACTTGAGTTATATTTCATATGCAGGATAATAAGATGGGTTTTATTGTAGACATCCCACAATTCCAGATGTGGCTGCATGGTCAAGGGTTGAAAAAGTCAATTCCCCTCTCTGCTCCCACTTCATTCCTGTGTCAGATACTGCTTCTGAGTAGCCAAGTAATATGCCAATACAATCTGACAGAGGGCACAGAAGAATGCACACCTTAAATGCCAAATTAATAAAACTGGTGGTTTTCTCTGATGAAAAAGCCTGTAAGCTTATTTTCAGCTATGGGGAAGCAAATATAGCACAAGTGAACAATAGGTATGGATGGAAGGATTACAAATTTCTCAGTTCCAAACAAATTATCTTAATTAGACAAGTCTTTCTTCTCTCTTCATCTCTCTTTTTTTCCCCTGCAATTATTTTGCTCAACAATGAATACTATGCTCTGTCTGCTACAGAGCAATGAAAAAGAACAGCTGTGTGTCTATGTTTCCACAGCAATTGAAGAAAAAAGCAAATAGTCATATTTTCCTTTTTTTTTTTCCTTTTTTCTTTTGCAATCATGTACTTCTGATACAAGTGGTGGATTTTAGGCATTTAGCCCAGTGGATGTAAAGAAAGCTGCAGTGATTAAATATTATCTTGTCACATCTATTTGGAAGCAATACATATCTCTCAAAAAAATCTAGGTCATGATAGCTTATTAGCCACCCATCTAAACTGGCAAGAAGCAGTACCTTACATAAGACTAAGGTCCATGCTGGAGATAGAAAGCCAAAGAGAGATGTGGGAGTTGTTAACGATAGGTCTGAGAGGAGATCTCGTATTTGCAAATAGAGGCTCCTCCAGTGCGGTGTCCCAGCTGGTATGTAAGTGGGGCTTTAAAAAAAAAAAAAAAAAGAAAAGAAAAGAATGAAAGGGAAAAAAAAAAAAATCACAGTGAGAGGATTAAGCAAATAATGATCCTGTTATAAGTGGCATGCAACCATACCACGGTTTACAACACTCTCCAGAAAAATTAAGAGAGCAAGACACATTCCTGACAAGTGACAACAGAGAGTGTGAGCTCTGGGTTAAGGTCTTTCATATGGACAGTTTCTCCAAAACTGACTTTTTTTTCTATAGAATAGATATAAGATTTTCTCTATATGGGTGAGGTCTATTAACAAGACTATACAGAAGAAAAAATATTGTCTGATCCTGATGGATATAATATGTTGAATAGCATACTTCATTATAAAACTCAATTTGCTAGGAATGGGAGTGGAAGTACATTCCCCGTGACAACTAATGTCCACGCATTAATGAGCTGTCTGCATATTCTAGCTTGCCCTACCAATCATGATGCTCTGTCAATGATGAATACAAGTATTATAGAAACATACAATTTTGTGGTATTTTCGAGTTTTGGGAGGGAGCTATTTACTTTGTGCATCTTTTCTCTGCAGCATCTTTGTGTTCAAGGAGGTGAGTGGGCAGTTGTTGCAGTGAAAATAAGAGAACCCCAAGGTTGACAAGCTTTTAAGTGTCTCTGGTCTGTATTTCCAGCTATTAGTATCGAAAGACTCAGAAAAAAGAGTATGGCAGGGAGAAGGTTATCATGTTTCCCATGTTTTTTTCAATATGTACAGATTTACAAAGCAAATAAATACTGGATGACTCTTTGTTCTCTACAATCCACATACCCACAGGTCAAGTAAATACGTGCTTGCCAATGCTTTCCTGGGAATGGGCTTCTGAAATGAGATGCCAGCTAGAAATCAACGAAGCATCCTTACATCAGTTTAGGCATCCAATCTTTCTATATATATATCAGTAATCCCAACCTCCAAGTTAAATTTTTACCTCATATTTGTCAAAGCCTCTTGCAGTCTTCCCTCAGCTTAAGCTGCGATCTAACACGTTTTGAAGGTGGACTCCTGCACCCAAAGAGCTTGGGCCCATAGGGAGGGATGGCATGGGCTGGAGACAAAGACTGTACGCTCTGCCTTCTTATTTAGCTGCATAGCACCTTGCACGTGTCTTGGATTTTGGGGGGTCTTGCAATAGAAAAGTATTAATGAACAAAGAAAAATACAGCAGAAAATAGAGTAAGTGCTTTGGAATGGGTAAAATCATATTTTTTTTTTTTTTCCAAGAGTTAGAGGAACATGATTTGCCTACTCAGCTTTTAACCAGTAATCTGACTGAGAGTAACTGGATAAAAACAACAGTCAGAAATCTTTGCCAGTGATACATATTTAAGTAGAAGAAGCTGACACAGATCCAGCTGATACAGCTGTATGCTTGCGACGTTTTCTCCCATTTCAATTGTGGGGGGTTGTCTTACTTTGCTCTTTTGTGATTTGTTCCTCTCCAGCTACCAAATTTAGAGATTGGGAGGTTTTAACATGATGAGAGCTCTAGGGAAATAAGCAACAGAATTGCTTATTCCATTTCTTTTGGGACTACTTCTGTGTTTTTATTCTAATCCTAGTGTTTTGCTCGCATAAATAGAGATTATGTGAAAGAACACAAAAGATGTTAAGCTACAGAATTTCCTCCCTCTTGTAAGCGCAGACTGGCAGCACCTTGGCTGGAAACCTTTCAGATGTAGGAGATTAGGGGAGGGTAAAGGAGATTTCTTTTGAGTGATGTAGGCTGGGTTCCTTTTTTGGATTTCAGTCTGATCACTCAGGTTAACAGCAAAGAATTAGCAGCAGTGAAGTGGGGGCCTTAGCAGCTGCCGTTCTGCACTGTGTGCTTTATGTGGCACCCGTCACCAGTATTCAGTAAAAACATCTTGGAAGACAAAAACACAACCATGCACTTAGCGGAAAGGGTATGTGAAATAACAGGATATAGGAAGACAGAACCTTGTACCTGCTTGTCTGCATGGTGGCAGGGCTGAAGGAAGAGCACAGGCTTTCCAGCTGTGGCTCCATCAGAAGCAAAATTAACAGGACCTTCCTGTCATGTTGAAACAAATGGGAGATTTGTAGTTCTGCTTGAATGAAAAGCAAGCGTTTCATAGAATAAACTTGTGAAGCAACATATAATATGCTACCAAACATGGCGTGCCAAAAATGATGGCAGGGTACTGAAATACTTGGGAATTTCTTTCTTCCCTCCAGCATAAACATGCCTCTTCTGTAATATCTTTGCAATTCTTGATTTGTAATGTGACCTCATCTTCAGCAGTAAAAACGTATTGAGCTCACATTTTGTCAACAGTAGAAAAATCTTACTCCTGAGGCTGGTGTGCCCTGGACCTCTCTAAGGGGAGATAGGCTGAAGAGTGATGGAGGTTTGCAGAAGAACATGCCCAGGGCAAACCTCATATCTTCTCCATACTTTCAGAGCTGCCCAAAGAAAGGGAAAGAACCACCGTATCACAGGCGGCTGGCTAAAAACATGCATGTACCATTGCTTCGCAGAGAGCTGAAAGGAAGAGACACACAAAGATGGAAGAGGAAAACAAAGAAAGAACAGAGCATAAAATAACCAGCAGTGGACAGAAAAAGATGGGGAAAGGAAAAAATGTGTAAGGAGCTAGTGCTAGCTAACAAAGCTAGGGGTGGTAATAAATGCCTGTTTAATGGAACAGGCATAAAAGAAGAACTAGGGAAAAGCAGGTCCATTGATAAATGAGGGGTATAATCAAATTAACAAGAATTTTATAATGGCAGGGTTAATGAACTGTTATCTTATATCAGTCACTCAGAAGATACAAAAGGTGAAGAGGTATGAGGGATTATGCATTAATGAAGACCTAGATAATAGGGAATAGGCAGTTGACTGAAGCAGTGGAATAATCTTGAGCAATTTTTAGGAGGAGATTTTAGTTAAGAGATAGGAATAATAAAAGTGTGTCAAAATCTCCATTATTGTTCAAATTCAAGCTATAAATTGTTCTGGAAAGCTAAGAAAAATTGCTGCCTTGAGAGGGCCCTGACTCAAGGGCTGATAGAAATAACCATGTCCATTAGCAGTGAGACACTGGTTCCTTGCCTTCAGCAGGTTTGGATTCAGACCTGAGCAGGTGAGCAGGTCGTGTGGGGTGCTCAGTTCTGCAAGGTGGAGACACCTTGGGACCCTGTCCAAAAAAGCACTTCAGTGGGTAATGCTTTCTTTTCTACCAATTGACTCTGAAGTTGCTTCTGGTTAAGCATGTGCTTTGCTCATTCTGGGCCCAATTGGTCTGCAGTTTTCAGGACTGACCCCATCTAAATTTGGCATTTCCAGCTTCCCAGATTTTGTAGTCTGAACTTGTTGATAGCTAATGCATGGAAGCTGCCATGTTCTGCAATACGCCTTTCCCAAAAGGGAAGGAGTGAACTAAATCCATAAATACGTTTTTACGAGAGAAGAATTCAAATGAGGGTTATTTGGTTTGCAGAGGATTTATCTTTTTTTTTTTTCTCCCCCAGTGTCTATAGCAGGAGACATCAGCTTCTGATCAAGGTAAAATGTCGTAAAAAAAAGGAGCAACTGGTAATTGGTTCTTTTAGTAATACTCCGCAGAATAGCTCGTGTTCTTGACACACATTATAGGTGAGCATTGAAACTGCAGTTTCTTCAGACACGCGTTTATAACTGTGTTAAAAAGCAAATATGTTCATGGCGATTTTAGTGATCTTCACACAAAAGGATTTCTGCACTCAAATTACAAATGCACAAAAGAGAAAAGAGTAGGAAATACAAGACTGCTTTCTAGATTGTTACTGATTTTATGTGTGGAATTGACAAACAGATTTGTGATTGCTAACTAGGAAGGGGACAGTTCCTTAGCTAGGAAGACATTTCTATTCAAATTCATGTATTTTCACATTAAAAGAAGATTATAAAATTATTAACCTTTTTATGTTCCAGTTTATAAAATGATTAACCTTTTTATGTTCCAGTTCGCAATAATATTTCCTAACATCTCAACATTTAAATTTAAAAGATTTTTATGCACTGTCTGGAAAATTATTTGTATAAATACTTTTTCTTTTATAATCTGTATTAAAAATACAGCAGTCAGACAACATTCTGCTGTTGGCATGAGGCAATTCAAACCATCACCCTCACAGTTCTTCTAATCCAGTTGTGTGTTTACAGAGGAGAAAGTGCACGTAGGCACCTTGTGTCCCCAGCAGAGTAAGGCTGCTAGAACTGGAGGGTGTTTTGTCTATGGATTTTGGCTTTCCTAAAATGTGGATTTTCCTGTAATGCATTACAGCTGTTCTTCGTAGGAAAACCCTGTGAGGGCAGAGCTGCAGCTAACAACGAACATTTCAAGGGGTGTTCTGCAGCTGCCGGCACTGCTGGCTGGCAGTCAGCAAGGCCCTTCTCTCTGCCTGTCGCCATCCTCTTGGTCAAAGAGGAACTGGAGTCAAACCGCCTTTTCTCCAGCAGATCAGCTCTACTGGTTGTGCTATATGACTTCCTTTTGCTCCACAAGTTTATCCACTTGGATTCATGCCTAGAAGTCTCTGGCTCTGTGACCATGCTGTAGAACTGCTCTGCTACTGGACCTCTGAGATGAGGGACTGTGTGTATACAGTAAAAGAATGCCTCCTGCAATCCTGATATCATCCTTTCTCCCTCTTTTTCATTTCAGGTAACTCATCAGTGAGATCTAACAACCTTTCTTACTTCCTGCTTTCAATTACTGTAAAGAAACTTCAGGTAGTACTTGGGTCCACTAAGGACGTGTACTACGTCTTCTACTAGACTTGAAAGAATATTTTAATTTGTGCTTAGTGGGCTGAGAAACAAACCCAACCCAACATCCAAGAAGCAGTCATGCTGAAAAGCAGAAAACTCCAGCAGTTTTATCAAATGTCAGATTTGCATTTTTTCTGAGCACTAAGATGCTTGTGGAAACAGATTTCATCCTTCCAGAAGTCTTGGGTTAGTTTAATGTTAGCTTCATGTGAAGTAAGAGCTTTCTGGGATTTGACAAGTGGACATAGGTTTTTATCTGAGTCTTTTTAAAGAAAAAATCATCTAATGATTTCACTGTTTGTATGTGTTAAAAATGCTACAAAGCACAAACTCATTTCTTAACAGGCTAAGAGAAATGGGCTTATTTAAGTCTGTAATATTTCAAGTGAATGACTGCTCTTCAAAAACCTGAGCATCTAAGGAGTTCTTCCTTCCTGCCCACCATGCCCTTTATTTTCCAAACAGTGTCCTCATAAAATGATTGTCTTGTTTCTCTGTATGAGACCCTAATTCATTTCAACTGACCTGTCTTCTTTTTTGTTAGAATTACTGTCAAATAGAATGTCAGAAATCACTTTCCTTACTAGACAGGGGGAAAAAAGAGCTTTCACTGACACGTTATCATTCTTACCTGATCCAAAAGCAAAGAATCTCTATACATTTTAAAAATAAAATTTAAAGAGGTTTTCTGTATTATTCTATTTTCAGTAGCTACTCACCTAGATTTCTAAAATTACTTACATATAATTACATATCCAAATTCAATACAACATTTTGTTTGAAGTCTTACTTCCCTATTCCCCCTGAATACACTTGCAATTTTTGTTATAGGTGCAGTCGATGGTACTGTGCAGTTAAACATATTAGCACATTCCCTGACTCACCAGGCAAGACATTCAGATAGCATGGCAATATGAGTGGTTTGGACACGTTGCGTGCAGTCATAAAAGCCATTCATTAAAATTTTGATATTTTTCAACCCCAGATACAGGACACAGCTTGTTTCAACACATCATGAAGATTGAGTATGGAAGCTTAAGCATTGATGAAATAAGTTTTGAATAGTTAATTTTCAGGTAAAGTTTTTCAAAATTATGATGGATGCATCCACTAGAACTCTCATCTGTGTTTTTCAAAGTCCCTATGTCCAGGCATCACTTGCTGGCCTGATTCTAAAATATTTGAGCCCTCCTGCTTTATAACACATTCAGTATATTCAAACACCAAATTTTCTGTTTCTACTTGGAAGTATAAAAACCAACATTTGAAGCAATATTCCTAATACAGAAAAAGGCAGTATGTACTACAGATCTCCTTTTCGATCTCATTCATGATAGTAATCCTTATGCAGGTAATTTTGATAATCTGGTTTGGGTATTTTACAATTTCAGAATATTTTGAAGGAGTCCTAAATGCAATGGAGTAGGGAATACAAAGGCATGACTTCTGTGGAGAGATGCTAATAAGACAGCATGTGCAAAACATTCACCTAGAGACAGTATTGATCATAGAAGATCACCTTAATCATAGATGAAAGAATGCCAATACTAGTTAAATACAAAAAATGATTGCTAGAGGGCAGGGGAAGGGGGGGATGTGCTTATATATATATATTGCATAAAGGTATAAATTAAGAGACATTAGGAAGATAATATCTGCAGAACAGTGGTACCAAGCATTTCCAAAAGTACCTAAAATAAGAACAGCAGCACTGTGATATTGTGCAGCTTAAGTAGAGTTTTTCAGCATCAAGAGAAAGAGAAAAAGCAGGGCTGTGACAATAACACAACAAAAATAAACTAAACCAGCAGGGAAATGAAGTTACAAGCCAAGATGAGAACACACATTCTTGTTTACAAGCCTTGCATAAGAGTGGCAGGGATGAACGTATAATACAAGATCTGTTCTGCTGCTGTCTTGCTACAAGTCTGAACTAGACCTGGCAAAAGGATGAAAATACTGTTTGGAAAAGGCTTCAAGTAATTCAAAATCTGCCTTGGCTTCAATATCACTTGCAGTGAAACATGGCAAATTTGAAATCCCAGGGAAAGAAATGTTCTGGGAAGAAAATTATTTTACTTGGAAGAAATTTTTTTTAATAAAGAAAACATTTCATTCTGAAAATATTAGAAGATACAATAATAAAGAACTGGAAACTGAAAGAAAAGTCATTATGATTATAAATAATTCCTTTCACAATGTCAAAATGGCACCAAGCTTTGATCTTTTTAGCCTCAGTATTGGAGAACAGGAGGGTTGGAAAGATTTGGCAAAGGGAGAGAGCACCTCTGCTCTAGAGGAGGAATGTGCCAAGTGGAAGAAGAGGATTAGAGGGCTTCTGACCATGTCAGCTGAAGTGGGTGCTGCTGTCTTGGAAGGCCAGGGTTGCAGTATCAAAAATATTACCAGATGAGCTCTATTTTGTTCTTTCCCTCAAGTGTCTCTCCTCATCCCCTCCCCCAGCCGCAGGCTTAGCATGCATGGTGGGCTGCTTTCCCTCACACGCTTTCATTAACCAGATCTTCGGCTCATGCTTGCATCTCTCACTTAGTATAGTTGCTGTCACCAATAATATATTCTCTTTGATTCCCTTCATCACTTTCTTCTCTCCATGGCCCTCCAGAAGACATCAGGAAATTTGCATTTCTATCTTAACGGTGCACGACTCAGGAACAGTGAAGATAACTCATGACACACGCAACTGGGAATGGCATCACAGACAAGTCTTATTTGACATATATGCAGGCGTGCCCTACATAGCTCCTTTGGCAAAGCACTGCTCCCCAGTCAGCCAGATTCCTCTTGTGGTTACAGACATTCAGTTAGGATTTTCAAAGCAATCTCTGCATGCCTTCGGTGAAATGGGAGAAATCAGTACTCCTTCACTCCACCCTTCTTCCATCCCCCAGTAGACAGATTTACAAGGAAATAGTTATTTTTAAAAATAAGTATTCAAACAAACAAAGAGTGCTGGAAATGTTAACATAGCTGTATCACACACGTTATCATACACTTTATGTCAAAAGTGGTTTCAGGCACGCCTATATCCTTCTACACGTGACATTTGTTACTTTGAAAGTTAGTCTTCGGTCTCTTTTGATTTCCTTATTTTTTTCAAGGGAAAACAGATGGGTTTGTTTCAACATTTAGTTTTACAATGCTGCATGAGTGAGTGGTTTATCTTGATACATTATTTGCTTGGAAGACTTTCCAGGCTTCGCTGGTTGCATCCAAGGGTCTCCTCAGTCAGCCAACATATAGCAAAAGCAATCAAAGCATTTAGTCACTCCAGGACAATTGTAGGTGTGCCTAAAATTAAGCTTGTGGTTCAGGTTTCTTATGCCTAAACTGGTGACAGAGCACTGAGCACCTCCAAAGGTTAAAGCGACAATTTCAATGTGCAGTCTCAAACAGATGTTTTTTCTTAGATTATTCAGTAAAATAACAGACTTACCCACTTTGTTTCTCTGATGTCTGCTGATGAATTTTTAAAATAAAGATTACTAGAACGATGTCATTGTACTTCTCAGACTCATATTAACATAATGGATTGCTTGTCAGCAGAAAGAAGCAGTGAGTCACAAACGGTGTGACAGTGGGGAAAACATTGACATGAGGGGATTAAATCTGAGGTGTGACTGTCTTTGCCATTCAGAAGGATTTTACAGCCACTCAGATTAAAAATACAACCTTATAAGAAAGCTAAAAACAGGTTAATACAACCTCGAACTCATGTGCAGTTATCTAATATTCAAAAGGTAAAAATCTAGCTCAACTATTGTATAGAAATAAAGTTGAGTTCAGTGCAAGAGTAAAATGTAATTATATCAACACACTAAAGGAAGGCAAAAAGAGAACTACTTTCTGATCATAAACAATTAGCAACTGGCTGACGTCCCACAGCAGGAAGACTGGCATCCTTTTTTACATTTTATTCTAATGAGTGCAACTGTGGAAATAGCATTATTATTTATGTAGGCGCTGGTCCAAGACAGCACTTAATCTTATCAGCAGGAATTTTAACCCCACCATACGGCTGAGGCAAATAGGTTAGTAAGATTAAGGAGAGATTAGTTGTTCACAGCCACAGTTCAAGAATGCGTTTGTGTGTGCAAAGAGCACTTTGTCGTGTAGGCGCTGGAGACCTCCAGCCCAAGATCTCTTGTTGGCTTTCCCCTGGGAAGGGTGAAGGAGCTGGGATGGCACCTGCAGAAGGGGACAGCTTCCCCAGGACACTGCAGAGTCTTGGGAGTGGCTTGAGCAGAAACAGGCTAAAATAGCACAGGCCAAAGCATCAAGTGGCACGACACGGCTTTCTTTTGCCTCTCTCTTTGCTTACTCTGTAAAGTCTGGCTTGGTCATTCTGACAACTGGTTCAGTGCCTCAAGAAGTTGTAGCTCAGGCTACACAGACTTTACGGCTTTCTCTGACTCACCCTTGCAGCAATGCAAAGAAATCACCAAGAAGATAAAATTAGGGGTTTACCCTTTGGATGTGTAGTGTATTTATTGATCTGAAAAGGAAATCTGGTAGGAAACAAATGAAAAATACAAGTGAAGCCACCCATTACATAAACTCTTACAATTGGTTTGGGTGTTTTGGTTTTTTTGGTTGTTTTTTTTTTTGTGAAAGGCTGTTTGGTCAGAGAAGCTCAGTTTTCCATTCTGTGTGTTAGTATCTCCTGGAGAGCAGCATCTACCTATAACTTCAAAAGTTATCTTTGCTTTAATAGCAGTGCCTTCCAAGCTGTGATACTTTCTTTTTAAATATTTATCCCTACATCCTCTTTTTCTGAATGTCTTTCTTAACAACAGTATTATATTTTCAAAAGACTCTTCAAGTCCTTAAATTTTACCTTGGAAAATTCTTAGCCTTCTGTTTTAATGTTTTGTTTCAAGATATTGTTTCTTTTTTTTAATGCATAGAGGAAACAAAATTAATGCAAGTAGAGGGAAAGTCTAAAACAAATCATGTGTCTTGCTACTTTAGCCTTCTGATATTTTAGCTGTACTACTCAGAGCCTTTCATCTGCTTTATGAACACTCATGATTATTTTGGAACAGTTTAGAGAGTTGCTGCCCCATTACTTCATTGCAACATCCCAGTTAAGCCTCTTTTCTAGGCTGGGTGAAGGCTTTGAGTCCACTTAGAAAAGTTAGCCAGGCTATTCTGAAATGCCTTCAGTGGTGAGTTAAGTTAATTTGGCCCACTGCCTTGAAACAGGCTAAGTTCCGAGTCCATCAGAACATGCTGCCTCTAGGAAGACTGATGGCACAGACTAGTAGAACACACTTTGGTTTAGCAACACCATCACAGAAAGAGAAGTAAAATTACCTTTAGGAAGCCATCAGTATTCCTATTCACAGATCCACACTGAAATGGCTTTCTGCTGCCAACTGTGTTCATTTTGTCACCACGGACTCTCTATTCTATACATTGTCAGATATATGCTTGGCATACAGTATTTGAAATAGTTTTCATTTTATTTATCTCAAGCCGGAGAATCACAGTAAATAACCTCTACACTTGTGTCTAGGATCAAAGCAATATCTCCTAATGTAATTACAAGCCCATAAAAGCTTGAGGCACATATGCAGGTCCGTAATGCAGTATTTATCACCACAATAATTTAGAGCTGCCTGTTGATTCTACCTGGTTTTCCATCAAAATACACTGACACATCTGTCTCTTTATTTTCCCATTTAGACACCTATAAAATCCACAGGCCTGCTCTGGGCTGGTGCCTTCCGTTTACTGCGACACAAGGAGAAGGTCACATTTGTGAGGTCCTAAGTACTTGGTGTGCATTACTTACTGCTGATGTTACCAGAAGGCAAGCCAGATTTTAAAATACACACACTGGAATATTACTTCTTACAGACCAAATATTACTTAGGCCTTAAGAAAATTGTTTATCAGTCAGGTTAAAGCTTCTGATTCATAAAAAAAAAATTAAATCAGCCAAGTTTGGTGGCTGAAGTGTTGTAACATTATATATTTGCTCATCTTCCTCTCCCCCTTTTTTTTTGTTTTTTAACAATCTAATTCATAATCCTTAACTCATACAGTATGTTATCTTATCTTTTTGCCTGAGACTTGAATGGTATGTGCTGTTCTACGCTCTGAAAAGGCTAAATTGCCATTTTTAAGTCAGTGAAGTAGGCACTCACTTATCACCTTGAGAATGGCTGAAGGCGCACAGAAGCTTTGGCACACCTTCCCATATCCTTGCAGCATATTACAACAAATGTTCTTGACACAGAAAGAGCCGAAGTCACATGCTGTAATTGCTTAAAGGAAACGCCAAGGTGTGCCAAAAATTTGGTGTTTCTCAGAGCAATCCAGCCCATCCCAAGGGTATTATTTAGTGCACTCAGCACCCTATAAGACCCTGGCAGAGAGATTACAATGGGTTAAAGATGACCCTGTGAAAAGCCCCTGTAGAGAGGCAAGTTTAACTCAGGGGAAAATCTAATTCAGTCCCCTAAAAGCAGAATTTGGCCTGGAATCAAAAACACAACAGCAGAAATTCTTGCCTGCCTGCCTCACTGACAAAGAGACACTTTGCCTGCTGTTTGCAATACAGACCAAAGTCACCTGCACTTTTCCTGCCAACAAAGTTATCAACTCAGCTTTGATATTTATTGCTGGTGATATAAAAACTATGAACACCTCAAAGCGATTTTTCTCTCTCAAACTCAATTTGCAGCACGGACTGCAAAGCTCACAAAAACAACCTTTTCCTCCCTATGGCAAATTGAGGTCCCACTGGATTTCTGGTATTTTCTTTCCTCAACTTCAGAAAAGTAATAGAGTATCTTCCATGCAGATTATTTGCATGGAGATTCTCATCTCCATCAGAGTCCCAGATCTCCTCCTCACTTGGTTAAAGTCCCCTTGAGCCCCAGCTGAGGGAGAGTGGGAGAAGCCCTGTTCCAAGCCGACTTATCTTCCTCGTAGGATCTTCAAAAGGACAAGGAAAAGGGATCCCTCTAAGAGCCTGCATTTGTAAACTCCTATGTACACTCTCCAAAGTGATCCCCCTGGGTGATTTTAAAAGACAAGGGCGGTGCTGAAGAGGTAAGAGACCCTTGCGAAGGGAGATTTCTGCTTTCACCATTAGTGGCCATCACGGTCCACAGAGCAAGGATTTAACTCAAACTATAAATATGAGCTACTGCAAGCTGAGCTGAGGTGCCCATGGTGATTTTGTGAGAGTTCCCTCTCCCCTAAGTATCAGTCAGTACAATATGTAAAATACATTTCAACCCTGGACTAAGAAAACTTTGGTTTTTACTCTGCAAGTTACTGAAAGAAATGTATGCAGTACTTCCGGGTTTTTTGGTTGTTTTTTTTTTGTTGTTGTATCAGATGATGGGAATTTTTTTGCTAAGAAATTGTTTTACTGTTAACACACACATTGATGATACTAAAAAAAAAAATCTCAGTTCTCAGATTCTTAAAAAAACATATCATATTCATCAAAGTGCGGCAAATATTGTAAGAAGGATTCATTTTAAATTATGCAGCGTAGAATCAACCTGGAAATTTCAAAGCGCGTCATAAGATGCTTTGAAAACATTTCAGTCAGCCTTCACATGGCTCAAAAATCCCTCCATTCAGATTCCACATAAACAAGCTTGCCCTGTCCTTACTGATGCTGCAAGGACTACCAGCAAGGTACTAATGAGGATTTTTTTTGTGTGCGCAAGTAGGGATGTAGCTCTTAACAAAGAATTTGACTAATCTGACAAGGTCACTTCTATATAAGCAGCCAAACATCTGTCAACCTGTAATGACTTCTTCTGATCAATAATGACATGGCCAGATTTGAAACTGGCAACCCGGAGGCAAAAGGCTTTGTACCCTGTTACTAATCTCCTGAGCTTTCCAGTCCCCTCTGAGGTGCTGCTTTCTAATGAATACATTCTACATTCAAAATGACAAATGGCTTCAATTAAAAAAAGATCTTTGGGAAAACATTCCCGTTGTTGAGTGAACGACCCCACAGTATTACTTATTTATTCTTTTAGGCCACTGGAGTTAATATGTCAGTTCTGTAAATTAAATGTTTCTGTGTGAATCATGAAGAAAGATGCCTGCAAGCCGCATCACCCTGGGACATGAGCCATTCTTGTGCTCAGGATGAGATGGGAAGCACAGGCTGGTGAAGGCTGGGATCTCGAGAGATGCACCTCTGAGAGAACCATTGGCATTTATAGAATTGAAGCCCTACCTCTCTAAAGACTTCATAATTCTTACAGGTGCCACTTATAAAAGACAGCAAGGGTTGCAGAGACTGCGATAGTGAGGGAACGCTCACCCTTTCTTTCATTACTCTAAAGCTGTAGGAGTGATATGGAAAGGCCAGCTTCTGCAAAACTGAACATTTAGCAAGGAATTTTGCTTCTTTACTCCTCATTCCAGATTATTTTTCATGCCGTTACCCGCACACAAGCACTTTCTTTCAGCCTTGGTTGCTGGTAACAGATGGAAAGCTAATGCAGGGGTCTAAGTGCACAATAGCCTGCTTTGTGTGCCCCACAGACCTTCTGACCACTTCCATGGTGCGCTTTTCAAAGTTAAGCCTTTAATTCAGATATTCAGGGTCTGATCCTGATGTCCCTCCTGAAGCCTGAGGTCAAGTGAAAGCTGTACAGATCATAATACTCCTCACAGATGTACACACCAAGCAGTCCTGAGTCCACCCGAGTCATGAAGCAGCAAATTCAGGAGATGAAGAGGATAGACTATGCTAAAAGAATTATAAATCTTAGCTTTGATTTTGAGGAAAATATTTTATAAGAAGTATATCATTGTGGCAGGGCAACAAGAAACGCAGCAAAGTTTACTGGCTCACATAACTTGATTAAGCTTAAGCTTTGCTGCTTAAGCATTCTTGAGGGAGCTGAACCGGGACAGAAGCAGGGACTCTACGGCAGCACTGAAGCTTTTTGGCCCGAGCTCTTCACTGCTGAGGCTTATGGAGGATTTGCACCCACCCAGCACCCCCCAAATCATCAGAGCTAGTCAGGCTGTGATCAGCTGTCCCAGGATGACTTTGAGCAGCCCCACCAATTTACATCCCACTCTTGTCTCCCAGCTGGATGCCACAGGAGCCGCTGACAGATTGCCTGGCTTCACTCAGCCCGTGCTGCCCTGAGCTGTGTTGTGCAAAGAGGTCCTCATCTTGCTCTCTGTCATCGTTTTCTCTGCCCTCGGATTGCTTTATCAGGTCACCATTTCACTCTGATGGTTTGCACCGCGCACATTAAATTCCACCAGCATCTTAAACTTGGTCACCAGTGGCAAACTGGACCAAAAGTGTTACCATGTCAGCTCTTCTAAAATGCTTCACAACTTCTTCTACTGTCATAAATGGGACGAAAATGGGCTGTGAGAAATTAGACCAGAAGCTTTAAAAGTGGCTACAAGCTGATCCAGAGGGTTATGTTGTCTGTAAAAAGAGGACTCACAGGCAAGTAGTCACATTACTGCTTTGAAACCTCTTCTGTTCATGACATAGCTGTGGACTGTGAGCTTCTCCTTCTCTCCAAGCTGTTGGGAGAATTTTCTATGTCTTGACTTGAGTGAAAGGTCATCTAGATGGTCCAGCAATTTCCATCTGTCTTTTTATAAGTTCAGAGGTTACCAACTCTATACTCATCTCAGCTCTTTGAAAAGCCTTCAGAGATTATCTTCAATTTGGATCAGTGAGCTCCAACAGAAACAAAGTTATTGCTTCTTAAGGAAATACTAAAAGGACATAAAGGTGATTCGTGTTGTCAGTTGAACAGCTGAAAAAAAACCCTGCATAGTTGAACTGCTGCAGTTCTGTTTCCTGTGTATGCTCATTTCTATAGGAGCCCAGAGTGCAAAATTACACTGGCAGTTCAAATGAGATCCTGATCACCTGGAATCCTCTAGATCTGACTACACTCCAGATCCAGAAAAATTAGTATCTACAGGCATTATCTGTCTTGTTCATCAGCAGTGATGCTACTATTAAAGAGATTGTATAAGGGGGAGCATTTATGCAGGCTATGTCCATGATGACACAAAATGAGATGTGACCACAGCATACCCTAAATGCTTAGCCAGTGCTATACAGTTTGTATAAATGTGAAATCATCCACCTCAACTTTCACAAGAAAAGCTGTGCCATAAGATCAAATAACAGATGTTCTTAGTACCAAAAAAAAGTGAGCTAATAGTGAAAGACCACACACCATAGTCCTATCTTAAGTGTACCATGCTCTGTGGCCTGAAACTGTAACAAAGACAAATCCGCAATAATGATCTAAGATGCCACACAGCTGAGGAATAGGTGATTTGGTTTTTGGCTAAACTCTTAAAGAATTTTTGGGCACACCATTAGTCTGCTGTACCTTGTACATACCCAGAAGTTCTATTGTGTACATACATGGTGATTCTACACTCCTCCATTAACTGAATCCAGGATGTCCAGCTCACTAAACATCAATCTGGATATACATCAATCCACTTAAATGAGAATTTAAATGACACGTGCATCCAGTGTATCACTCTGTTTTCATTCTACTACCCAAAGCATGGCAGTAGGCAGATATAAAACCTTGGCCCAAGGAGTTTTTTTAGCTCTGACATGGAAAATCTGGAACTTGAAATCCACCTTGAGAAGATATCTGTGCTGTAATTTATTTCAGCTTTGTTACAAATTTGAATTCTCTGATGCTTCTCTTCTACTCTATGAAATGCTGAGGAGTCTGTTCAGATTTACAGTTCACTGATCCGTGCTGAAAGTATCTATTATGATAAGCACAGGAATGAATGGAAGGGAAAATTGTCTATCAGCACTCTCAGAGAGGTGAAGTTCTAGAGAACAGCAATCATGAAAGTTATAAAACATCTACATTTTGCAAGTGTAGGTCTGAGAACATTTCCCCAACAGCTCTAGTAAATTGCATCGTACTTGGGTGTATCTGTCAGTGTATTAATGCTGCTATTAAACACCTTAGAGAATCAGGGCGCCTGCAGAATCTGAAAGTGTGAGAAATTAACACCAGCAGTAGGACAGCAATTCAGTCGTAAATGCATTCATTTTCTTTTGGAAGCAACGGAACAGAGAAATCTGAACTGTAATTCAGAGATGTTAGGAGCATTCAGACGGCTTTAACCTGAAGAAGCACCAAATGTCACTACAGTTACTTACATGGCAGTGCAAACTGCTATGTAAGAAGTCATTTAAAGGCTTATGGTAGTTTAAGGATTTGCTTGATGCTTACACTGGTATTTCCATTGCATCTGCTTTATAGTTTCTACTATTTTTACATCATTTTTATAGATGATTTAAAGCTCTAAACTGTAACCTAAAGGCGACAAAACCCACCAACCCACATTACACATCTCAGAAAAATCAAGACAAACTTATGCGCCAGCTTCAATCCTGTAGCTTTCTAGTTCATGTAAATAGTATTATTTGAAGTACTAAGAGAAAAAACTCACCTTGTTAACTAGTGTGTATCTCCCTGGGTACACTCTCAGAGTCATGATCCAAAGGCTTGAAACCTTTTAAAATTGCATTTTATTCTTTTAAATGCTGCGGAATTATCTTAGCAAGAGAAATGTGAGGAACTCTCCTGACTCCCACATTACATCAATGCTAACCAAGCACTATCAGCCCAAGTCTATACCTCAGCTGCACCTTAAGCACTTGGGATCAAAATTATTGGCAACAACTGCTGATTTATTTGATTGTTATCATGCTTAGGGGTGGCACTGTCTCCTTTCATGTCTGTCAGCACCTAACAGACAATAACAGTTAATTGTAATTAGTAACCATCACTAAACTTGTGCCAAAACTCAACTTCATTTCAGATTCCTGGCTGAAATACTAGCAGCACTTATAAACTGTACACAGCTTTCTGCTCTTTACTCCCCAAACCAGAGAGGCTTTCCACTTTTCTAGGCAGGATCAGCTGGCGGATCCTTAATGCTTGTGAGACGTAATGTGATGTGAGAACAAAAGAAGAGGACAATGAAAGGACCTAGACCTTATCTGCCGTGTGTGCTGTGTGGCTGCAGCTTAGCACCTTGCCAGCCGTGGCAGCTCACTGAGGTGGAGCGGGCAGCTTGGGAAGGTCTCACTGGCTCAAGCTCTCTTGGCTCCTTCAAGCTACAGCTCTAAGTAAGGAAGGGGAGACTTCAACCCAGTTTCCAAAGGAGAAGTGTCAGCATTATGAGTTATCACAATGAGCACTGAGTATTTCTGACACCCTACAAAGCCAAAACCAGCTCAGGGGTTCCGCAATGCAGGATTTAAATTTCACCTTCCCAGTGCCATGACTTACGTGTTGAAATGTCTCAGGGCGTTAGCTCAGACAGCTGACAAGTCACCCTGCTGAAAAACAGGGCTAGCCACCACCACAGGAAGGACAGGGTAATGCTCCGACTCTCCTACATCTCCTCCTGAAGGACAGGCAGCCTGCCAGTGACATGGACAACAGTTAGTGCCAGTGACCTACTCTTGAAGTACCCTGGCATTACAGTAGAAACTGCCATTGCATAATTAAAGCTTCCCCTCTCTCTTCCATCCATTTAGGAAGTGTTTTGGGAAAGACAAAGCAAAGTGGGAAATAGAGCTGCTGAGGTAAGCGGGGACACCAGCGGTCTCAAAGAAAGAGCTGGAACAAACGGAAATGTAAGTTATCAAGTGTTAAAATATTGCTAATGGTTTGGACTTAAAAGTGCATGACAAACCGCTGCCTATCCAGTACCTGCATTGTAACTCAAATATCAGCACTTCCACAGATCCACAGCTCATTCAGAGATGACTGATCTTACTCAGGATTTCCAAATCACAGTGGGAAAGGAGTAGGTGTACAGCTGGTTGTGAATGGATTCCTATCCAAAATAACAACCAGGAAATAATACAACTCAAAGTCTACACAGGTAGAGGCTGGACCACTAGTGATACACTTGAATGGCCTGGAAGCTAGCTGACAGGGCAAGGAGTGCTGCAGTCAATATAAGATGGCAATCACCAGCTCTTTTTTCTGAAATTTCAGTCAGAGGAGAGGAGCCTACAGTAAGCTGGAAATATGGGATGTCTCTCATTTTATTTAATCATGGCAGTAGAGAGCAGCCTCCCATTTTTGTTGCTGCTTCTGGGCAGATTCGTGTAGCACTTCACCTGGAGTGCTGGTAGCTCCTGGAGGAACCTCTCACCCCCTCCCAATGCCAAGCACTGTGTGACCATTGCCATATGCCTTCTCAAATGTCTAGTTCTGATTGCCCATCATGGTGCCACTCCCCCGCTCTTTAGCCTTGTTGAGAGCATAAAAAGAGAGAACTCCTATCCACAGCCTCCTCATTATGACCCACAGTGTGGTGCCCTTAAATAACACCTTTTTTGTGTAGGTCTAATTGGCCAATATATAGTTGCTGCTATTGGCTCCTCTGAATACTCACACAGCACACTGGGCACGCATGCATGTAATTTATCATGTCAAACTCATTTTCTTTTACACAGTATTGTTCCTGCCTGCCTTCTTCCAGAGACTTATTATTCTGTGTGAATTTCCTTTGTAATTAAGTGGCTTGGTTGCCATTCCCAGCTCTGGAAAAATGACAAAGGGAAAAAACGAAAGAGCCACCGCCTCAAATTGGTTTGCATTCAGCAGGGTTGCCTGCCATTTGTGGAGACCAGCAGATGTCAGCCTAAATTGAAAAATGGAAAAGAAATACTGTATCATAATGTTAGCATCTCCCATGCCAGATGGGAGCCTTACACAACATGGCAGGAGCAGTTAGCCAGCAGTGGTTAAAATTCAGTGTTGGAGCAAGTACAGTTACGCTGCACGCACCGATAGCGTATTTTGATTATGGAACTTAATTGTATCATAGATCAATGATAGTTTAATTTATGAGGATTGATTTTGTTAATTCAAGCAGTTCAAAAGGCACTGTTAAAGCTTCAGTTCATTTAACTGTATCTGACTTAAGCTTTGCTCATGCTATCAGAAGATAAATGACTGTATATAAACTAATACCTTCACCCCCCTATTCATATATTTATTTCAGCATCTGTCACTAACTGTGAGTTACATTTAAATGCAAAGTGTTGGTTGGGCAGGATACAGCATTGAGCTTTGAATACTTAAGATCCAGTAACAAAAGCATCACATGATTACTTGCACATGCACATTTACTGTTCCTTCTGAGGCTTTATTATTGCCATATTCCTGAATTTCGTAATATATAATTGTTGTACTCTTACTAAACTGCAACAGGACAGTTGTGAATGCTGTGTCAGAAGAAAAAAAGGATGGGCAAGCCTATTAAAGATATGGTTTATATAGACCATAACTTATCAGCTGTGGTACACAAACTTGACATCCAGTACAAACAAACATAATGCTGTTTCCAAGGGACTCTCAGTACTCCTTCTTGAAGGTTCAGACCACAAAGCCAGAGTTTACATGAAAACCTTAACATTTACTCAAAATTGACATTTCCCACCAATCCACCACACACACGTTTCTGTCCCTAATTTTTCAGGCAAAAGATCTGAGAGTTAGAAAATAAGGAAAATAGAATCCCAACCAAAAAAAAACAACTTGATTTTTATCTAAGTAGAGTGAGTGTTCTGACCCTTCAGAGTTCGCACTGTAAATGGGGAAGGGATTTCCTGAAAAAGTCAAATCACAGGGAGGGACTGGTTTATCAGCTATAAATAGATTGTTTTCAAGGAAAAGCATTCGTATATTCCGCTTAATTTCACACTGATTTTTGCTTCTTCCTCTGTCTCTTGCTTAATCTGATGAAACCAGTCAATACTCACACCACTTTTGCTGCCTGTGACAAGCCAAATCTACACAGGATGCACCTTGCTGCAACCTCTGCACTTCACAGTGAGTCTGAGTAGACTTTTGTCACCACAGCCAGGCAATCAATAAACAGGGGTTTTCACTTCTTTGTTTTACACTTTAATCCCATGCTTATCCTGTATCACTTGCAGTGGAGTTGGGGGAGGGAACAGAATCATAGAATATCTCGAGTTGGAAGGCATCCATGTATTGATCTGATGAAAAACCAAGAAAAGGAGATGCATTTTTCTACAGAGACCCAGTAAATCAGGGAGGTTTCACCATGTGACAAGCATGAACTGTGCAAAGATGCTGGAAAAGCAAATAAATCATCTTTCTGTCAACAGAGTGTCATCACAGGAGACTAGAAAATGGAAAGCTTTCCTAATATCTATTCTGATTCAACAGCATTGATTGAAAAATGAAAACAGAATCTTATCTATCACTATTAATTTTGTGTTGTAATGTTAGAGGAAAGTTCCTCTTCCCTCTACCGCCTTGCCATATCAGCTCCTCAAGCAAGTTC
The DNA here is from genome assembly GCA_013399435.1 of Arenaria interpres. NCBI lineage: Eukaryota > Metazoa > Chordata > Aves > Charadriiformes > Scolopacidae > Arenaria > Arenaria interpres. The sequence continues at coordinate 601,158 of VXAK01017855.1, forward strand.
TGCTTCACTTGTTTCAAATCAGTTAAACAGTGCCAACTCAGAAACATTCAAGGTTTTCTTGAGCTTTGGAAAGAATAGCAGAAAAACATTCAATTATATAGTTGACAAACATAGCATCACTAAAAACACAAGTTAAAAAATGAAATCAGAGCACAAAGAGAGAATGGCACATGGGGAAAGATTAGCCCACAAATTTTAAGTTGCATTGTAACAGCAGTAACCAATAAAAGGGATAAAAATTGAAATTAAAAAAGTGGTCCAAAACACATTCTTTGTGTTCATTTCTGTTTCCCTTGTCTATTCCTTCCAAATTTTTTGAAGTCAACACATAGATAGCCAAGTAATTGTAGTTCCAGGGGTCTCACAAACAACGTCCACCCAAGCTTTCCCAAGGTATGTCAGCCATTGGCTCTTTCCCAGACCACACACTCCCAAACCGGTCATGCCAGGGCTCTCCTGTCCCCTTGGTCAAGGAGCAGAACACCACAGAATCACAGAATATTCATGGCTGGAAGGGACCTTTGAGATCATTGAGTTCAACCACAAAAAAAAAACCCACCAAAAAAACCACCAGACACCACACACCCACAGAGAGACACAAACCAACAATCCTTGGCACTACAACATGCCCTGAAGTGCCATGTCTACACGTTTCTTAAATCCCTCCAGGGATGGTGACTCCACCTCCCTGGGCAGGCCGTTCCAGTGCCTGACCACTCTCTCAGTAAAGTAGTTCTCCCTAACATGGTTGAGGCCCCATCCCTGGAGATACTCAAGGTGAGGCTTGATGAGGCCCTGGGCAACCTGGTCTAGTTGGGGGTGTCCCTGCTGACCGCGGGGGCATCAGGCTAGATGACCTTGAAGGTCCCTTCCGACCCAGATGATTCTAACATCTAATCTAATCCTCCTCTGCCACAACTTTAGACCATTTCCTCTGGTCCTATCATTATTCCCTTGGGAGAAGAGGCCAACACCCAC